>JAQHUG010000020.1:6824965-6844683 GCA_028555095.1 Dicrostonyx torquatus | reverse complement strand
ATTGATATGTAGATGTGTAGATAGATCAAAACTTAGGTGAATATAAGATGAGATGGATAAATAGATCAAGAAATACAAAGATGCTAAATAGATGACGTGTATGTATGTGTGTATGTGTGTGTTTATGTATGTATGTATGTAGGTAGGTAGGTAGATATATAGGTAGATAGAGAATGCACAGGCATGTAGATGGATCTATTTTGACCTATTACAAAGAACTGGCTTATGTGATTGTGAGATCTGTCTCAGAAACCCCGAAGTCCATGGGTCAGGCATGGAAGGGATGCCCCAGGCTGGTCACAACCCCAGTGGCTGCAGTACACAGCTGCTGACCTCCACAAGACTAAGCCAGATCTCAATAGGCCCATTTGGCAAAATCAGATACAACCAGGAAATTCTCTGTACTTCCCTCCAAGCCAGCCAGACTCTAATCACATTGCCTCCATCCTGTCCCAGAAGGGCCTGGGTCAGGGCTGGGTGAGACAAGTAAGTTTAGTTCAAGCTGACACTCGAAGAGTCCCCCTATACATGGAAACCAAAAAAATAATAAATTTATTTACAGTCTCACTTTGAGCGCTGCCTGAGAGATGTCTGACCATCTCTCTCATCTGTCATCTTTTTATCTGAAAGCATGGGCAGAGCCGGACAGCCCCATTTTCTTCCTTCCGCATCATTATTTCTTAGCTTGTTGGTTTAGCATGGGGTGCATAGTGGGAAATATACAAATTTTATAGACCCTTATTTCCTTTGCTATTGACTTTTATGGTTCTGTGAGCTCTTAGCCACTGTTTGCATTAATATTAATATTTAATCCAGTTGTGCCTAATATTATCCTCCGAATGCTTTTATATAATAATAGCTTTGCATTCACACAATTCCTGGCCTCCCCAGAGCGGTGAGTGCTTTGTCAACAGTGAGTCCGATTTCTCCCCAGCTCAACTGTTCTCCGTGCACCCCTAGAGAAATATTAACACTTCAGAGCAGGGCTCCATCTGCGCCTGCAGCAGGGACAAAGGAATCCGTGTTCTTACAGCAGAAAATACACCTCGAGGCAGTCCCAGGAGGATCATTTCATGTCTGAAGCACTTCTTGGAGTCCTACATGGAATAAGTTACTCATTATAGTTATGAAAGCGGACACTGGACTCTGGAAAAGTCACTGTTGCTGTTTGCTCGATAAACTGTGGCTGGGACTTTCTAGAGCACAGATGTGGGGTGTTTTCAAAGTGGCTGTAGGAAAGCCAGGCCTGAGGTTTGGTTGGGATAGCTGTCTTCCTATTACATATGCAGAAGAATATTTCAAAACCTGCAAGAGGAATGTTCTCTGTTGTAAAGATGGCCATAACCTAAATACTTTCTCTTTGGCTGGAAACACCAGAACCAATGGGCAGTGTCTTAGATGCAGAGAATACCACCACACTACCCAAAGCAAATAGAGTCACTGCCGAGTCAGCCAGTCTGATAATACAGCGGCAAACACAATACCCGTGCATCATGAAACCTCTTCTCGGTACTACCCCAAACAGCCCTGCGGCTTAAGCAATCTATTCATTTCTGAGTCTCCATTTCCTCCTTTATATGGCTAGAGAATTGATCTGTCTTTTCTCAAAGCTTTTATGTCTAAAGGCTTAAGAAAACGAAGAGATTAAACGTGTTGAGGACAACTTAAACTACCTGGAATGAGGGAAAGGGAATGTGACTCTTCCTATTTGATAATTTCTATGTTATGACGCAAAGACAGAGACCATAATTCCATACAAAAATGCAAAGTCAGTGTTTATTCAAGAAGATAGTTGGTTCTAAATGTTTTAATATTACTTACAGATTTAACATGACAAATCTATGGGCTGGGATGGTGGACTGGCTGTTAAAAGTTCAAGGCTTTCCACATAAGCCTGAGGAACTCAGTTAGATCCCACACAACCTATTTTTTTTAAAAAAAAGCCAGGTGTGAGACAGGGAGATGGCTCAAAAGATAAAACTCATGACAGGCAAGCGTGAGGACCAGAGTTCAGGTCCCCAGCAAGCTTGTAAGGCCAGATGTGGGAATACACATCAGTAATCTCAGACTTACAGTAGCATGGGAAGCTGAGACAGGTGAGCTCCTGCAAGCTCGAGGGCTGGCAAGCCAGTCTTAGGTGGCTGTAAAGAAGAGATCCTGGGGGCTGGAGAGATGGCTCAGTGGTTAAGAGCATTGCCTGCTCTTCCAGAAGTCCTGAGTTCGATTCCCGGCAACCACATGGTGGCTCACAACCATCTGTATTGAGGTCTGGTGCCCTCTTCTGGCCTGCAAACGTACACACAGATAGAATATTGTATAAATAATAAATAAATAAATAAATATTAAAAAAAAAGAAGAGATCCTGTCTCAAACACAGAGGAAGAAAGGACAAGGCTGGTCACAGGCTGTACTCTGACAGCCTCTCTCTCTCTCTCTCCTTCTCCCTCTCTCTCTCTCTCTCTCTCTCTCTCTTGATGTGGTTGGCTGGAGATAATTTATTACCCCGTGTTCTAAGATCAACATGCCGACGTTACAGGCACAGAGATCTAGGCAGGGGTCTGAGATGAGGGTCAATGTACAGGGTGACTTCTCCCCTCAAAGCTGTGAGGTGCGGACAGAGGTCTCTGCGGTAGTCCCTTGGTCACACTGAATTGTGCATTCACAACCTGTGGGGGTGGACTGCACTGGGTATGAATCTGCAACACCTGAATATGCCTGCCGACACCACCTAGGTCCGTCCACCCTGAGTTTGCAAACGACTGCTTTGTCTGCTGAGTTTTGATTCTTCACTCCTCCTAGCTGTTTTGAGGCTATAGGATTAGATTGTATCCCACCATCACGGCAGCTCACAGCTTGGCCATGGAAGAGCCACCACTTTTTAAATCTACTCTGAGGACTGCATGGGTTCCACGGTCAGATATTCAAGCTCCTTTGTGTCTGTCTTGCTTCCCGTTATGAAAACGCAAATGTATCGATTTTTGTCTTTTCTATTGCTAACATTTTTACTCAACTGTGCAACTAAACTAAACTAGCTAGGGGCTTCATGCTACACTCCAGGTTTTTGCTAAATGAGTTAAATACCAACTCTGGATTTAAAATCTGCAATGTAAGAGTTGTCTAATACATTTTCTGTAACTTAGATAGATAGATCTGTTCCTAGGTATCCATACACCCACCCCACCCCCAGTGAGTCAAGGGGCATTTAGGTTGTTTCCATGTTTTGGCTATGACAAATAATGTTGCTATGAACATAGTTGAACATATGTCCTGTGACACGATTGAACATCATTTGGATATATACCAAAAGTGGCATTATTGGGTCTTGAGGAAGGTTGTTTCCTAATTTTCTGAGAAATCGCCATACTGATATCCAAAAGGGCTGTACCAGCTTGCACTCCCATCAGCAATGCAGAAGTGTTCCTTTTACCCCACACCCTCTCCAGCATAAGTTGTCATCTGTGTTTTTGATCTTGGCCATTCTTACAGGTGTAAGATAGAATCTCAGAGTTGTTTTGATTTGCATTTCTCTGATGACTAAGGATGTGGAACATTTCCTTAAGTGTCTTTCAGCTATTTTAGATTCCTCTGTTGAGAGTTCTCTGTTTAGGTCTGTACTCAAAAGAAGAAGAAGAAGAGGAGGAGGAGGAGGAGAAGAAAAAGAAGAAGAGCAGGAGGAGGAGGAAGAGGAGGAGGAGGAGGAGAAGAAGAAGAAGAAAGAAAGAAAGAAAGAAAGAAAGAAAGAAAGAAAGAAAGAAAGAAAGAAAGAAAGAAAGAAAAAAGAAAGTTGAAATCAAAACCACTGCTCAGTGGGACATTACCTTTGAACTGGAAAGTTGGCTATTGGACCTGCTTCCTGGGCCATCACCTGATACTCTCTGTCTGGGTTCAGTTCCAGCGGCGTGGGGGGGGGCTGTCCTGTGGTTGGCTTGTCCCTTTTAGGGTAAATAGGAGTATGTTGCAGTCATTGCACCCAGATAATCCTAATCAAGCTGGAGAAGAGTTGTTTATTTCCGTTGACTCCCCCAAACCCAACTCACTTCTCCCTAAACACAGTCATAGGGTTCGAAGCCCTTCTCCGGGAAGGTGGAACACCTGACCTCACCTCCCTGGACCTCAGCCTTTCCCAAATAGCCTGGCCTCGACTAGGCTTCAAAGTTCCTGAAAACTTCTGTTTTGCCTGCTCCCTTCACTCCTCCCCACCTTCATACAGACACAAAGCCGGAAAATACCGGGTCATTGCTAACACAGAGGCAGACCCAGCAAAGCAGCAATGAAGGCGTAGGTAGGAGCCAGTGAGCCAGCAAATCATCCCGTAGCATTTTGGGTTAATAATTCCCATTTTCAAAGTGCTTTTAATTTTATACAGTGCTACTCATTATAAACTATAAAGTGATTCATAATTCATTTACACTAATTGTATTTGGTCTTCCTAAATATCTGGCCAAGCCAGAAACTACAACCCCTATTTTGTAGATGAAAATCTCAAATCTCTCACCGAGTTTATGTGGTTACCTTTAGACTGGCAGGTGTTTTTGTCCATGCATGTGCACACACATGACCTGCTGTGTATGTGCATGTGTCTACCTTTATGCGCCCTTTGTGTTTGTTTGTGTGAGCATGTGGACCCGTGTGTGTGTCCTTGTGTGTGTGCCTATATGTGCTGGATGATGCTTACACGTTAGAGTGAATGGGGTAGCGTTGACATTGTGTCCGTGCTCAGGCCTCACATAGATGAGCCAAAGCCTAGCTTCTGGAGGTGTTGTAATGTTTGCTGCTTTCCAGTTGATTCTTATATGCGAAGATGTATGAGTTACAGGACCACAGTGCAAGACGGTTTTCCTCACTTCTACAGGATGGCCATGGTGGTCATCTGATTGTGATAGGCAGGGCGGGGGGGGGGGATGCTCACTTTGTTTTTCTGAGGCACAGGGGAGATGCTCTGGTTCTGTTGCTATTCCTGGAGGCTCAAGCAATGCAGCAGAGGACCCTCAGAACGTAGCCAGGACTGTGACGGTACACGGGGCTCCTAGGAGCTCTGCAGCTGGAGACCATCCTGGAGAGTCATAGACTGCTTTCCGCGGCAGGGAGTCAGTTACTGTAGGGAGTTTAGAATCTTGGAACCCAAACACTGCTCTCCCCGTTCTGTTGGTTAAGATGGACCAAAAGTTACAGGGAAAGGACATATGAACGGGGCAGACTGTGGAGGGAGCTGGGATGCGAGCCCCACGTGGGGGAGGGTAACATTCTGACCACAGCTTTGGGTTTAGGTTTCTCTCCAGTGCCCCATTTGCTCCTATTTATCTTGCATGCATATACATGGGTGAGACAGACAGAAGAGCAGGAGAGAGGGGAAAGAAAAGATTCCATGCTGGGCTCTCGCTGCACCCATTAACAATGTGGGTGCTGGAGAGGTCTAAGATCCTTCACCAGACAGCCTGCAGTGCAGCCATGCTGGGGACAGCCTTCTTATTTACAGCTCCAGGTTTGTTGTTCCCCCCCACCCCGGGGTGGTACTGACTTGTGTAAATGGAAAACACACAAAGGAGTGCAACCGAATGCATTTTTAACTGTACCTCCTACTTCACAAAGGCCGGGAAAGTTATTTACACAAGCAATAGGCTCGGTCGTTAGAGGACAAAAGCACTTAAGACTTTGAGGCCTGTAGGAAAGCTAGAGTCACTTTCACAGGCCGGGTTGAGACTGCTGACCATAAGGCAGTGAGTGAGAAAAGCCATTGTTTGTCAATGAAAGATCTGATCAGGCAGCAGGGTGAAACCCGAGGGCAACGTCTCAGAAAGAAAAAGAAAGAAGGCAGTCCTTGGGGGGGGGGCACCAGCAGGAGGAGAGACTTGAAGAGTCAGATAAAAGACCTGTTGGTTTCTTGTGATGATAATTGCTTCCTGCCCTCGGGTCCCTTGTAAGAAGCCAAGAAATCAGAGGGAAGAGGAAAACATGCTAGAATGGGAAGACACACACACACACACACACACACACACACACACGAGAGAGAGAGAGAGAGAGAGAGAGAGAGAGAGAGAGAGAGAGAGCAAGCAATCTCTTAAACATTGCAAGTGGCCTCCTCTGTAGCAGAGTGGACCAAGGGTGGGTGGCAAGGAGAAGAGAAGAGCACCTTGACAGGCTGAGCTCCGGAGGAGGCCCAAGTTGAAGACACGCCTACTGTCCCATGCCTGAGGTTTCTGAAGCACAGGGATCCTGAGCTCACACAACAGGTAGACAAACATTTTCTAAGAAGGGGTTCTAAGACAGGTGGCGGTGTCATTTAGCTCTGTAGAGGTCCCGCACGCTGCGAACAGATCTTTCACTGATGCATTTAGCTGGTGTTTTAGCTTCTAGGTTCACTCGCTTCCTGTTCAGCATTCAGTCCAGATGCAGGTTACTGTCTCTGAGCCAGGGTTAAAATCCTGATGGTTCCCTCTCTGCATGAAGCTTCCACCTATGGTTCCCCCAGGAAGAGCCTGCTGAATGACAAGGGGACACTGACTCCTGTCCCATCCCTCACACACGTGTTTCGCAGAGCCAGCAAGCTGCTCAGAGGAGATTTCTTGATCCTTCCAAGCAAGGATTCAGCATCCCCTGTGCCTGGTACCTGCTGAGAGTCCGTGTTTAAGTGACACAGTGCGTGGTATCAGGGAGTGCAGGTCAGCTCTCCATATTCCTTCAGAAAGTCATGCATTGTGTGGCCTACAACGCAGACAGAAGCTAAGGAAAGAGGCATGAGCTGTTTCGTCATCATAGTAAATCTAGGTATAACCAATAGAGTTTCAGGGAGCGGGGGATGGGAGTCTTGTCCCTCAGTAGCACATGCGTGTTCATGTTTACAGGGTATTTTTAGAGACATGAACATGGAGGTTTAAGACTATATTGCTGGAATATCACAGATATGAAACCAGCTTCAGAAAGAAGCCCACATCCGTGACACAGACATGATTGGCTCCAGCTCACGTGACTGCTGGATGGAATAAATCAGGTCACTCTGGTAAAGTGGTGGCCACAGGGCATGGCTGAGACTTTTCCACGGTGCACATCAGTGTGTCTGGCACCTCTTGCCTCCTGTCACCATCCCACCCGGTGACAGAAATGCCTCCAGGTCTGTGGTTCAATAACAGTTCTTCAAATACGTGATGCTAGAATGCTGCCCGGAAACCCACGGCTGACTCCTTTCCCCTGCAGACAAGGCTACCCTTTCCTGCTTAAAGCGCCACCCTCCACGCCAGGCAGCGGTTCCTTCTCCCATCTCACACCCCACTTCTCCCCTACTCTGAAAATCCCCTTCCCCCCAATTCCTAACAACATCGGGGAGCCCAGACACGTGCCGTTTCACACCCCTCAACTCGCGTTGCCTGTCTGTTTACCTCTTGAGCGCAAGCTTTTCGAAGCATTTCATGTACAAAGTGTCTGGAGAAACCTTCCCTGACTGTGCTCCTTCCGGGACAAAGCAGCACGTTCCCATTTAACGCTCGGGAAGTGTGTGGGGATAACTAGGTGATAGGTCTGTCTCCTGTCAACAGGCGTGCTACTTAGGGGGTCCACATTTGCCATGGGGCCGTAGCTAGCTGCAGACACTCTCTGTCTTGCCTTCGTGTGTGTTGGTAAATTCTTCTCTCCCTTCAGTAAAAACCCTGGCCATTGCTCCCGGAATGGTGTCAGTGCTACCGATAATTAGAAGCCTTCTTTCCAGGGCTTTGCTCTATTACAGGACTCAGAATCGATGTGCCATGCATCCTAATTTGTTTCTCAGGCTCTGCCCTGTGTCCTTGTGCTGTCTGCTCTGACCTCTGTGGATCTCTAGAGCAGCATTTCCGTCCCATCTTCCGGTCCCGCTGATCCCCTCGCCGCCCTCTGACACCCGTGACCATTAGCAGTAATTACTCTCCATCTTGTGATCCGCTCTGTGCCGTCCTGAGGTCCCAAGTCATCTGCTGTTCTTTGCGGGTAGATTCCGGAACCATCCTTCTGTGTCTGCTCATCAGAAGAACCAGTGTTTATCATCTGTGGTGACCTGCTAGGAATGTCTGGAGGTAGTCACAGGTCTTCGGAAACACAGACAGAGCTGGCGCCTCTCCTGGTTGTTCCTCTGGCTGAGTGGAAATCGGTAGATTTTCTGAGCAGAACGCTCACAGTTTGGCTTTGAAATGCCCTCTCCACAGAGGAGTCTGAGGGGTGCTATTTTGCAAAGCGTGTATTGGTTTAAATCACCTTTGACTGTGAATTTTCTTGCCAGATGTACTGAAAACAAATCATTTTCATGGTTATTGTTGTGTTATCTTACATTTAAATGCTGATACCATTTGGGAAGACTTCCCACGAAACAAAAACACCACATTTTCTTTGAACCATCATGTGAACAGAGTGTTGTGGCCTCACAACCCGTGACCACACAACACCCTAGCTATCACTGTGGACACACAATGCTGTAACCACACAAAATCATAGCCACATATCATACATTACCATGACTACACTCCATCATGGCCAAGTGTTCACACCACCATAGTCACACAGCATGATGGTCACACAGCACCATGGTCACACAGCACCATGGCCACATAACCCAGCGACACAAAACCATGATCACACAGCACCATGATCACACAACCAAGTGACACAATACCATGATCACACAGCACCATGGACACACAACCCAGTGGTCACACAGCACCATGGTCACCCAGAACCATGGCCACACAACCCAGTGACAATGCCATGGCCACACAGCACCATGATCACACAACCTAGTGACACAATACCATGGCCACACAACCCAGTGACAATACCATGATCACACAGCACCATGATCACACAACCCAGTGACACAATACCATGATCACACAGCACCATGGCCACACAACCCAGTGGTCACAATACCATGGTCACCCAGCACCATGGCCACACAACCCAGTGACAATATCATAGTCACACAGCACCATGGTCACACAATACCATGGCCATACAACCCAGTGGTCACACAGCACATGGTCATACAACCCAGTGACACAATACCATGGCCACACAACCCAGTGGTCACAATACCATGGTCACCCAGCACCATGGCCACACAACCCAGTGACAATACCATGGTCACACAACACCATGGTCACCCAGCACCATGGCCACACACATGATCTGTCACATCCCTCATCTCTAGGTCAAAGGTGCCTTGTTCTTGCCTTTGGTTACTATCTGCTGTTATTTAAAATATAAATGCTATGTTTGCTCTTAGGCCAACATGTGGGCCTCACTTCTCAATTCTGGCATCGTCAAGCCATTTCTTAGAGGACTAGAATCACTAATTTCCTCAACTCCCTCTCTACTTTTTACAAATGAGGTTTTTTTTTTTTTTTTTTTTTTTGAAGATCCTCTCACAGTGTGGTTCTTTTATTTGTCTTAGATTACAATAAAATCTTGTTAGCCGGTACTCCACAGATTTGGTATTTATGCGAATCCAGAGTGTTGAAGTTTGGACGATTCCTCTGTTCTTTGGCTAAAACACGTGCCAAGCCTGCAGCTAACTCCTAGCAGAGTGTGTGGAGAGCAAGTCTTGTTGCACGTCTTTCCTGTCTAAGCCAGTGCCGGAGGTGAAGTGTGACAATCTGCTCAGCAGTGAGCACTGGTGCCTTGACCCCCACCCTGCCAGCTTTCCTTCAGTGGATTTGTCCCATCATGGATTAGCATTCCATTGACGTGAAGAGACACCAAGACCAAGGCAACTTACAGAAAAATGCATTTAACTGAGAGCTTGCCTACAGTCTTAAAGGCTTAGTCCATATTCAGCAAGGCAGAGAATGTGGCGGCATGCAGGCAGGCAGGGTGCTGGAGAAGCAGCTGAGAGTTTTGCATCCTGAGCCACAGGTGGAAGACAGAGACAGAGAGAGAGAGAGAGAGAGAGAGAGAGAGAGAGAGAGAGAGAGAGAGAGGAGAGGAGAGAGAGATAAGAGATATGCTATGTCTGGGGTGGGCTTTCGAGACCCCAAGGTCCACCCCCACGGCACACACTTCCTCCAATAAGGTCACCTCCCCTCCTACCCTTTCAAACACAGCAAACAGAGCCTGTGGTGGCCCTTCTCATTCTTTCTCGAAAGCCTCCCAGCTTCCTGCTTTATCACCCGGTTTTCAGCAGGAGCCAGAACCTCCCTAAAACCTGGCCACCAGCCATGCATATTTTCTTGTACTTCCCGTACTTCTGGGACAAACCGCAACATCGGTTCCTTCCTTGATCCCCGTTTCTGCTTTGAAATGGCAAGTCCCTACTTTGACATCTGTGAAGATTGGAGCAGTAACTCCATCCTGGCCTCATCACCCCCTCTTCCTGCCTGGGGCAGTCACCAAGTCACCTCCCAACTGGGAAAATATCACATTGTCATCTTCTTCCCAGACAGCCTTTCATTTGTGTGGGTGACCTCTGTGCTCCTGAGCTCTCTCCTCTTAGCCCTTAATCCTTCTTCCCTTTTCCCCACCGTCATGCTGGCATCACCAGAACCAAAGCAGAGTCACTCCTGCCAAGCTGCTATTGGATAAGCAGATAGGTAATTGAATCTCTGATGCTAAGAGAGGGGGAGCCATGTATGCATGCCCGATAACAAGAACTATCTAGAAATGATGTCAGAAACAAGACCCATGCAAAGGCTACTGCCACCTTAAGAAACAGAACAAAACAAAGCAAAAAACTCCCTCAGAAATATGTAAGGGTACCTGCCCAGTGATTGCCTAATCTCAGACTGACTTTGCTCTAGCTGTGGGTCCTTGCAGGCAAGGATTATTATTTCAAGCATCACGTACAATACTCATTGCACCTGTAAAAACTCCCCTCAGCCTTCACTTCCTTGGTACACGTATTCCAGATATAAGGCTCCACTACGTACAAGTAGATATTATGATTCGAAGAACTTCTCTTGTTACGTAGTTTGAGCCTTCTAAGCTTCTGAAACACCTCTGTTCATTCATTCATTCATTCATTATTCATCCATTCATTCTGTAATCCATCCATTCATTCATTCTGTGTATGTGCGTGTGTGCACACCATGTAGTGTGTACACATGAATGTGTGTGTATGCTGGCTTGTGATATATGCACCTGACTGAATTTATGTGTCTTTGTGTGTGTTCTCATATGTGGTTGAGCACATGAGTGTGCATGTGTGGTTTCTGTATATGTATGTGCTTCTGTGTGGTATGTGTTCATGCATGTGTGTGTGCTGTCTTGTGATATTTCCATATGAATGTGTGTATGCGTCTATGTGTGTCCTTATATGATATGAGAGTGTGTGTACGTGTGCTCATACACATGTGTGTGCAGGGGTGTGCTCCCTTGCCTGGCCATGTAGAGCTACATCAGGACTCCCAGCGTCTTTCTGCCTTATCTGGAAACAGCATCTCTCGGTGAGCCAGAGCCTGGTTTTCCGCTAGGCTGACCAGCCAGCGAGCTCTGGGATCCCCCTGTCTCTACTGCACAATACCGCATTACAGGCTCACACAGCCATGCCCAGCATTTTGCTTGAGCACCGTGGATCCCCGTGCGGCATGCCCTCTCACCCACATAGCCCCCTCCCTGTCCCCGCACTGGTGACTTTCGTCCACAGGTTCTCTGTGTATCCTGCTAAAGTGTTCTTTCACGGTTGTCTCCGTTAACCTGCGCCTTCCACCTTGGCTAGTTGTGGCGCCTGGCGTCTTCAGATCACTACGAGCTGTGGATGAAAACGGTGGCACCGTAAGGAACTGGCTGCCAGACTTGGCTATTGTCGATGTTCTCATACCTGTTCTGACAGCCACATCAGGGCTTTCATTTTGGTTGGTCCTAACGTTTATATGTAAACATCTGCCCTTCCCGCCGGGGTCCAGTCTGGATGGTACACTCTCTGGGGCTGCTCCATCCTGATCTCCTGTCATGTGGGAGTGCACCTCTTCCTTCTCTGGGGTTGGAGTGTCTGCCTCCTAAACTCTGTGATGTGGCATCTTAGCCGCACCTGCTATTGTGGGCTTGTGTGGGCAGGGATCTTCTGAGAGTGGGGGAACTAGACCTTGAGTCCTCTCAACAGCTCCACAGGGGCACGTTCACAGTGGATTGGGATTTTTGAATCCTGACCGTTTTGTATGACTTGAGTTTGATCCCCTCAAACCTACATGGTGGGGGCAAAGAACCAGTTCCCACGGGTTGCCCTCTGTCCTCCACTTGGCGTACCATGTCATGGGTACCCACACACAAACCAATTGAAATATAACTTTACAAATTTGTCAGTCACGTGGTGGCACAAGCCTGTAATCCCAACACTTGAGAGGCAGAGGCAGTTTGACCCTCTGTGAGTTTGAGGCCAGCCTGGTCTACAGAGCAAGTTCCAGGACAGCCAAGGCTACAGAGAGAAATGCGGTCATGAAAAACCAAAATTAAAACCAGTAAAATAAAATAATTGTCCTGTTGTGACCATGAATTCTGGCATATTCCCACTTGCTTTGTGTGGCTTCCCCTCCACCCAACCCTGCCTCTCCTGCTTGGTTTTGAAAATTCTTACCATTGAGCACTGGACTTCTGTGCCTGCGCTCTGTACCCTGGACTTTCTGTTTCTGTCACTTTCTCCACATTCAGGGCGGTTTCGAGACTTTACTTTCTGTCTCCATTTGTCTTAGGGTTTCTACCGCTGTAATGAAACACCATGACCAAAGCAAGGTGGGGAGGAAAGGCTTTATTTGGGCTTATACCACCATTGAAGGAGTCAGGACAGGAACTCAAACAGGGCAGGAGCCTGGAGGCGGGAGCTGATGCAGAGGCCAAGGAGAGGTGCTGCTTACTGACTTGCTTCCCACGACTTGTCCAACCTGCTTTCTTACAGAAACCAGGACCGCCAGCCCAGGGATAGAAGTACCTACAATGGTCTGGGCCCTACCGAGCAGTAATGAAGAGAATGCCCTATAGGCTCGTCTACAGCCTGATCTTGTGAAGGCATTTTCCTAATTGAGGTTCCCTCTTCTCAGGTGAATCGAACTTGTGTCAAGTTGACATAAAACCAGCCAGCATGCTTACTTCATCAGTCACCTGTCCTCTGATTATAATTTTGTGACACTGTCCGTTGTAAACAGGACAATTGCTCAGGTTTCTCTGATTCTTATCAATGAGAGGTCCTTTCTAAACGTTTCTTTTCAAATCCTGTCTCTTGGCATCAGGGCTCCTCTTCTTCTGAGTCTTGCCTTCTCCTCTTCCTTCCTGCTGCATTTCCTTCTTGGCAACCCACAGCTGAGGAGACTGAAAGCCAGGAGAGTTAGCTGGGACCTTCCCCACCTCCTACGTGAAGGCTCTGCCCTCCCCTCCTGCTCTCAAACTTCCTTCATGGGATGGACTCACGAGGAACCCTTTAGATATATTTCCACTTGGGCTCTCTCTTTAGTGAAAAAGAACTCTCTCTAGCTCCCCCACTCACCTAAAAGACAAGACCATGTTAGAGTCACAGAGTTCTACACTAAAGTCCCATGTCCCTGCGACTTTTCCTATCATCGTTTTACTAGAAGCAGATCCCTGGTTAACTGTGAGCCAAAGACACTCCTTTAAGAGGAACAGTATGTACGGGTTGGTAGCCATACTGTTTTCCCCCATTCTTTACAAACCTGCTTCTCCCCGTTACCCCAGAGCCTCTGCATGCTTTTCCCGACCGAGGCCTCCTCACAGCACTGTTCCCAGGTCTCTGCCCCACACACCTGGAGGCTTTGCTTTCCATCTTCCAGTAACTCCCGTCTGCAATGACTTCCTCTCCTTGCTTTATAGCTATGGATTTATTTCTTTTTGTGCTTGTGATGGACGTAAAGGGTAACAAGAAGCAATCTCGGTCCCCGTTTTTGTCAATTTGAATTTGAAGCTTTTATAAGGAGTTAAAAAATTCATGAATGAAGACTTTTTAAAGGAATTATTAATTATTAAACACAGCTCTTAGATCTTGTATTCTTCATCTCATTACCTCTTGCAACATTCCTATGTCCATTTTACGAGTGGGAAAACCGAGGCTTATGATGTCTGTGCATTTGCCTCACGTTGTTTGGTAAATGGTAGGGCCAGTATTTAAATTCGGATCTTTCAATTCTATTATTAGGTTTTCTGGAATAAAAATACCAGCCGTCATAGACTTGGGGGACTGTTGTAGACCATGCGAAACCTCAGTGAGCCACAATGTCCAGAGCATCAACCCCCCTCGTCCTTGGGGACTTACATGAACCGGATGGAAGCCTACCTGACAGTCAGGATTAGGGGCAGCATGTGTAAGAAACAGAAACCTCTGAGGACAGCCCTAAGATCCAAAGTGGCCACAGAAGGCCTGACTAGAAGAAGCAGATCAAATCCAGATAATTCCATAGAGCAAGATTACTGAATTTTGTAAATATGGAACAAACAGTTAAATTTAAATTCTGGAGAGGAAAGAGATAGTTTTTTTTATTTTATTTGTGTGTGTGTGTATGTATGTGTGTGTATGTGCATGTTACATGTGTGTATATGTGTGTGTATGCATGTGCATGTGTGTATATGTGTGTATGTGTGTATATGTGTGTATGTGTGTGTATGTATTTGTGTGTATGTGTGTATGTGTGTATATGTGTGTATGTGTCTGTATGTGTGTATATGTGTGTGTATGTGTGTGTATGTGTGTATGTATGTGTGTATGTGTATATGTGTGTATGTGTGTATATGTGTGTATGTGTGTGTATGTGTGTATGTATGTATGTGTGTATATGTGTGTATGTGTGTGTATGTGTGTATGTGTGTATGTGTGTGTATTTATGTGTCTATGTGTGTGTATATGTGTGTATGTGTGTATGTATGTATGTGTCTATGTGTGTGTATGTGTGTATATGTGTGTATGTGTGTATGTATGTGTCTATGTGTGTGTATATGTGTGTATGTGTGTATATGTGCGTATGCATGTGTGTGCATGCATTCAGATTTAATGGGTCCCCTGTGTTTCACCCGTCAGCACTCCATTGGAGTAAACGCGACATGTTTCAATGTAACCTTAAACTTCTATCTCTGCAGCTGGGGAATCTGCTAAGGGTGATATGAGATGTTGAGGTCGAGTGACATCAGCATAGATCTTAAAGTACAGTAAAACCAACGAAGTAGATCCAAGGCCACGTGGGAACAAACTAGGCCCCTACAGAAACTCCTCTCAAAATACACAGTGTTTGCTCGCAATACCTGGTCTGTTTATTTAAAAACAGCTTTTCTGGAAATGTTTCTAAGAATGGGCTTAGGTGTGTCTTTTTTGAACCAATCCCCAAACGTCATTCAGGCGTACATAAATGTTTTAGAATCACTCACACAGAAGGTGAGCCAGTGTCACCATGTCATGCTAGCCAGGCCACACTGAACAGACTGCTCAGTTCCCCGAGCTATGAACTACGAAGACACATGACCTTGGTGAGGCCAGGATGCTGGTTATGACACCATATACACAGAGAGCGGAGGTTGTTTAGCCTGGAGAAGTTTCAAGATGACATGGCTGCATTCTTCAAATACTCCCTCAGAGGAGGGTTTGCGTAGTTTTCTCTCCTGTGCCCAGATGTTAAAAGTTTGACCAATGAAAATGAAGATGAACAAATTTGGCCTTGAGACGAGGATTCGTGGGCTAGCCATTCTACCCTCTGATGACAGAGTTAGCCTGTTTTGGAGACGGTGGTATCTCCAGCTCCGGGGATATTTAGGAAATGAAGGATGAGGGCTTGCACTGGAGTCTGTGACTGCCTTGAGCTTACAGGCTGGCCTGAAGGTCAAGTCTTTGAGTCACTGCCAGACTCTTCCTAAGGCCCTGGCCCCATAAACCCCTCTTGGTATTGAGAACCAGCATGCTTTCCCTGAGATCAATGGAAGTAATTACAGCTTTGGAGCGTACACAACGGAACAAGCCGACAAAGACACCCTCTGGATGTTGATAGGCAGAGCAAATGCTGATAGTGACGTTATGACTTTCAAGATCACCCCAGATGCAGCTGAGCGCTGCACCTGGGAACTTTATTCAGGAGAGAGAGAGAGAGAGAGAGAGAGAGAGAGAGAGAGAGAGAGAGAACATTCAAGGGCCTTTGTTCAGGGCCAAACAGGAAGACCTTACTGAACAGAAGAACAAGCAGGAGAACTTGCTAAAACAGCCACGTCGTTGGGAGCAGGGCTGGAGAAATCATCCCTGTTGGGCAGTGTGAGTTTGGGCTCTTAAAAGCTGCATGACCCTTAGTTAGCTTTATTATTATTATTTTTTACTTTTAAAATTAAATAGGTATAGCTAGAATTTCTTTGAAGACTGTGAGTTCTTATTCTTTTCTGATTTGGAGTGTTTGAAAGTGCTGTCTTCATGTTATCCTTTAGGTCAAACCAACGTGCCGCCCAAATGACACATTTGAAGCCAAAAGTGCCCTTTAAAACAAACAAACAAAAAACCCACAAGGAAACGACTTTTAAATCCTTACAGTTGGTGTCGACTTCAGTGGGAGAAGGAGGTAACTACTCAGAAACTGGAATTTTCCCCCCTTCTTTTCATAATACAATGAATTTTAAAAAGCAAGCCCACTCGTGACTGAAATTACCCTAGTCCTACTCACCCAAGTCAGGTTGATTGACTGCAGTTACATAAGGAGCAGCTGCCTTTGTTCCACCCTCCTTGTGCTCATCATGCCTGTCCTTGGCCTTTACCTTGGGAGTTGCTTTCCCAGGAAGAGACCAAACCGAGAAAAAACCCCAAGCCATTCTAAGTGAGACCCTGAATTGGGAGAAAAACCAGTGCGCGGGAGTGTTGGAGGCCCGCCTCGAGAATGGCCTGAAAGTCAGGCCGATGGACAGTTGCAGCTCTCAATTTAATGCCACAGGGCAAGAGTCTTTGAAGGTGAAGGTTGTGGTGGTGCCCAGTACGGAGACAAGGGTGGTGGTACCCGTGGGAAGGAGGCCCTCGTAGGTGTCACTGTGCCCATTGCCTGAAGAGACAGGAGACCCTAGGCCCGAGTCCCAAGGAAGAATTCTTTTTCTAACCCAATACTATTAAAGTCCATGGAAGAACCTGAGGTCCAGGGGTGGATCGGAAGCTTTGTTTGAGGTTCTGTGTTTCCTCGTCCCCTCTGGGGACACTTGGAAGAATCCAGTGATGTCAGGTGTACAGTGAAAGCCTAGACAGGGAAGACAATAGAGACGGATGCACGTCGTGGGTGGGAACAGAGTCGGCCTCCCGCAGGGATGTGGACACAGCCAACCATGCTGTACTCCCCTTGTCTGCTGGCTGCTGACAGCAGGCCTGGCTACCGGCCCCAGCCCCTGCTGATGCTGCCGGTGAACCCTAAGCAAAGAAGCCCTGTGCTTTTTCAGAATACAGTCCTGGACCTTTCTACTGCCCGGGAGATTGATGCTAAATTAAACTGAAAGCTGGGAGGGGAAGTCAATGTCTATTTTTGGCTCTTTTAGACAATTTGGAGTCCCGGGTGGGAAGGTTCACCAACAGAGTGGATTTTCCAGGAAGTGTTGAGGTCTTCTTCCTGCGTTTTGACGCCAGAATGCTGGCAATAGCTTCATGCTGGGGCTTTTTTTTTGACTACTAGAGTAAGAGTTACCTTTTAAGTAATTAGAACGTTCCCTGGGATATACTGCCCTCTGCTGGCTAGGATATTTACTTCCCTTCTCTTTCTTCAGCTGCAGAGGATAGAAGGAAAATGAGTTAATTAATACCCTCAGGGGCAATGAAGAAGTCACATGTGAAATTCCTTAAATAACAACTTATTGAGGTTATAAGTAAATGAGTAATAAATTAACTAATGAGTTTTTTTACATTCTCCCCCCCTTGGCAAATCCTCAAAACATAAACAATAGCAAACCCAAATTCTCACCCCAACCTAAAATTTAGGGATTTATTGTACATAATAAATTGATGGAAAGATTTTATTTAGAAGCAAGCATTTATTTTAGATAAACTGACTGTCTTGTCATTTCATCATCTTGTATCCAGCGCCTCCTTGGTTAATTAATATTTATTAAAGACAGAACCATTCGATTTCCCTAAACATGGGATTCTATCAGTGCTCCTCACTGTGGACAGAAACAACTACAGTCACACAAAAGAGGAAAAACCAGGGATGCCGTGGAGCGTCTTCAGAGCCCGGCAAAACTTCACCAGGCACCTTGGACTCAGGGCACTCAAACCTGAGGGTCCGTGGCCTCATTCACCTGCACCCAGCGCCGTCTTGTGTGCGCTGAAATGATCAAACCAATGTCCAGAAACTGGCGTAGATCAACGCTGAACTGTGCAGGGATCAGAGCTGCAAAACCCGGATGAGACTTAACTGTCCCCCCAAATCCCATGGCGGTGTCTTTATCAGCAACCAAGGGAAGGAGTTCCGTGTATCAAACACTTTATCGCCAGCCGAGTCCAACCTAGCCGAGTTCAAATTCTAATGAAGGCCATTTTAGGGCTTAAAAGAAAACCAAAACTTGAAAGCGTTTTCAGAAAGGGAAAGCCGCTGAAACACAAAAGACGGGAGTCGGTCTGTTTGTTTAGCTGAGGTCGGCTCTAGAGTCGGTTACGCTCTCTTGTTGATAATGATTTGGGGGTTTGGAGCAGCCTCGAGTGGCCTCCTCCGCGCTTCTTTCAATTACAGAGCAGCATGTAGACGGCTTCTTTCAGTTCTGCTCGGGTAGGCTACTACAGTGAATTGGGGTGTCCCGCCACTTCCTGAAGGAATAGTTGGCTGCTGAGAGCAGGTTTATCTAAAAGCAAGAAATTTCTTTAAATAAGTCTTTGGTCACGCTGTGGAGGGGGTCGCAAATGCAGTCTAAAACTACCCATGCATGGGGAAGCCTGCAAAGGAATCTCTGCTTGTCTAACCATGTAAGTCCTAAGGAAGGCTTTATTTTAAATGCAAGACTGTATGTTCATTTTATTATACAGTCTTAATTTGCGCCTCAAAAGAGGGGCTCCAGGGCAGACATAAAATTAACTTCTCTTTCAGCGTGCTAACCTTTTGGTTTTAATTTATTCACTTGTCAATCTTATGAATGCCTGGTGAACTCAGGCTATTGATTTCCGTGGCCAATGGTATTTTTCCTGTTTATTATAATATATTGTCCCATTGTTACTGGCGCTTGCACTCAGCTAGGTTTCCCACACAGTGGACAGGAAACCGTTCCATGGCATCAGACTTCCTTAGATTGATTTCCAGAGGCTGGGAGGGACCTGCCCACTCCCAGCCCTTTGTGTTGGGAGTGCCCAAGGGCCCCAGCAGGCCTCCTTGGACACTTCCTCCCAGGCCCCAGAGTGGGGGTGGCCTGTCGCCCCTCCCGCGACAGTCCCCACAGCCCTGGGAAACGCTCCTTATCAGTGCCAAGGTTATGTCATTTCTTTTTACGTACGATGTTTATTGTTTTTAGAGCCAGCACTGTGGGAATGTTCTTTTCAGGCGCGACAATGAGGGAGCCACAGAGGCACGCTGGTGAAACCCCAGCCCCAGAGTGGCGGGCCTTCCAGTGCCGGGAGACCAAACCGTAGCTGGGTAGGGTGGCTCTGCGCATGCTCGCGAATGATTTGCTCCAAAGCTTCCCCACTAGCGTTTTACCCACGATCCTGTTTGTGGTTGTTTGAAGCACCAAGAACCCTTTCAAGGTGGAGCTGAAGCTCATCTGATCTCTACCTCCTCCGCCTCTTCTCTCTCCCTCCCTCTCCTCTCTCTCTCTCTCTCTCTCTCTCTCTCTCTCTCTCTCTC
>JAQHUG010000020.1:6775012-6792717 GCA_028555095.1 Dicrostonyx torquatus | reverse complement strand
TTTGGCAAAGGAAGTTTCAATATAGTATATTATATACTATCTTTCAATACAGTATGGCTTCCAGCCTACGGGTGTTTGTTGCTGCTTTTAGCAATGTTTTTATTTAGAGCAGGAAGCCATAAAGCAGATGAGAAGGATTTGAAAACTGTGCCATCAAATAAGTTGAGCAAGAGCTTGAACACATTTAGTTGTGGACAGGATGGGTGCTATAACTGTTAATGAGATTAGCACTTTTTAAGAGAAGCCAAACACTTTCTGTTAGGATAATTAGTTTAATATTATTAAAACTTTCTGTTTTAATAATAAAAAATAATAAGATGATGCTCTCTGGGTGAAGCCTTACTCATAAGAGTTACTAGACTATAGAAATAAACACAAATTTGAAAGATTTTCACGTTGAAGAAGAACTTCTGCTGTGGATGTAGCCCCAAGAGAGAGCTGGTGGAACTTGGTCATTCAGGGCTACGTTTTTCATGATTCAGACTCCTGTGCACTCGGAGGTTGTTAACAGCTGTGGTCAAAGAAGGCCAGGCTACTCCTTGAACTGGCGGTGGAAGCTAGACTTGTCCATGTGGTGCTGGCTTTGCACCACATGGGATTATGAGGTCATAAAGGCACACACCAAGGTTCCAGATAAAAGCCTGAAAAGTCAGGCAGGGCATGGCAGGGAACCCAGAGTGGACTGGCAGGGGCAGTGAGTAGCAGGGAGCCCAGCGTGTGCTGGGCATCAAGTTTCCAGGGTGAGATCTAAGCATCAGTGGAGAACACTGGATGTCAGAGATACTGGGGATGTGCATCAGGAAAGCTGCAGGCAACGAGGACAGTTGGACCAAGGGAGGATCCACGGTACTGCAAGGACACAGATGCAGAGGGGCTTTCTGAGCCTGTGAGGACTTAGATGATGGGTACTACATACTTCAAGTGCCAAAAATGGAGTTGTGGCTTTGGGATTTGTCGTGTTGGTTTTGAAATGTTCCCTTTTTGTCTCCCACTCTGAATGCTTGATCCGCAGCTTGGGGTGCTAATGGGAAAGACGTGGGAAAGGAAGGAGTCACTGTGGTGACTTCTGAAGGCTATTCTTGCCTCCTGGATATGGTATAACTCTTGGAGCCCGTGTGAAAAAAGTCACTGCCTCATGCTTCAGCTGCTCTACCTCACTCTCCCACCACAAGAGACAGAACCCTTTGGAACATCTAGCCAAAGCAACTTCCTCCTTGTTTTCTTTCTCTTAGACATCGTCACAGAGCAAAACTAAGTAATATGTGTACAGTATGGAGAAAGGGAGAGAGATGGGGAGACACAGACAGGCAGAGAGACAGACCGAGAGAGACACAGAGACGGAGGCAGAGAGAGAGGAGAGACACACAGATAAGGAGAGACAGAGGCAGGTGGAGACAGAGAGGAGAGACACACAGAGATGGGGGATACAGAGACAGGTGGAGACAGAGAGGAGAGACACACAGAGATGGGGAGACAGAGACAGGTGGAGACAGAGAGGAGAGACACACAGAGATAGGGGAGACAGAGACAGGTGGAGACAGAGACACACACAGAAATAGGGGAGACAGAGCCAGGTGGAGACAGAGACACACACACAGAGACAGAGACACACACACAAGAAAGTGACAGATGGACACACACACACACGTGCATGTGTGTGCACGCACAAACCAGTGGGAAATCAGAGAGGATCAACATCGTCCTGTTTCTGACCTCTACTAACATCCGTCTCATGCTTCATACAAAGGGGGCAAAAACTTTGCCACTCATTGTCAGTGAAATTCAAGATACCCTAGCAACATCTGGTCACAGCATAAAATCACGTAGTGCCTTATACAAATCACATGAAATTTAAGATTTCTAAAGTGGAAGTCACCGGCCTCTCCTTGTAAAGTGCTAAGTCTCTACAGGTCTTAGTGTCCGTGAGAACTGAGTCCCAGCCCGGCTCCTTATACTTTCTTCTGTGATGATGTAATTATTATTGCATCTTTTTGGATATGTGTGAAGTAGTTTCAAAAGTCGTTACTTTCATAGCCCTTCACGAGAGCCCAGTGACACAGGATGCCTACTGTAACCCATGGCCCCGCTTCCAGCCTCTTTCCCTCTGCCCCGAGTTTGCCTACCGAAGCATCTTTCTGTGTCTAAGTTCTATATCACCCAATCCAATCGCCAGCTATGACACACTGTCATATTCTGACATGCTTTTACACATACTGGAAGCCTGTGCTGCTGCATTTTTACTGTCATGGTTATTGAAGTCTTTAAAAGCACGGAAGTAATGGAATCAGTCATGTGGAGATATCAGCATGCCACTTAAATAGAAAAACAAACAGCAATTTTTATTTTAAACATCTTAATTTTCATATGATATATTTCAAACACGCTGTAATCAATAAAATAATACAACAGACGTCCAGGTTCCGACCACCCACACTCAACAGATGTTCATATGTTTTTTAGTATTGGCTTCAGGGATCTCTTTTATGTTTTAAAAGAAAGAGTGGAGATACAATGAAAACTGGGCTTCCATCCACAACTCCTTCCTCCCTTCCTGAAGGCCAAAGTTTTGTGTACCATTACTGTACATAAATCTGAGCTTCTTTGTATATTTACGTTCATAATTGGTTTATATTATTACTCTGCTTAAATTTTTAGTTCAATTGTCTCACACAATCCCTTTCACTGTGCTCTTTGGAGTAGACGTAAGTTTATACATATTGATGTGGTTAATTTTATCACCCCCTTACGGAATTCTGAAATTGGGATAAACCGGCTTATGTATACAGTCTTCCAGATGAGGGACAATCATTCCTTTCAATTATCTCATAATTTCTTTGTTAGAAGTACTTCCTTTTGAGGGGAGTATTTTAGAGAGAAGTCTATTGTAGATCTGTGTGTGTGTGGGGGGGGGCTCTTGCATAGCAGAAGGGGTCTAAGGGAATAGGCTACCAACAAGCTCCTGGCATGAATTTTATCAGAAGGACTGAAGTCTTAGGCAAAGATCTTATTTTATTCCCGGCAGTGATAGGCTGTATTATTTCATCACACCTAGTGAGTAGCCTGTGATATTTCTTCTGGTGTATATGTATTATGTTTTCTTATAGACACGGTTTTACATTTGACCCAACTTGTATTTCATCAAAATGATCTTCAAGCAGAAGCAATCCTACCATGTGCATTTGTGCTTCATGTATCTCCCGTAGGCACACATTATATATTTTTTTTATGGTGAAAGCATTTGGATCATAAGCAGGTTGATGGTAGATTTAATAACTGCACAAAACCTTGTCTGACTTTAAATGGAGTATTGACTGCATTGTTTCAGGTCAACGTATCATTCATCACAGGAGGAGAATCTGCCAATTTCTCATTAATTCCTTCCCTCTCCCTTTCGTTAGGATCATTTATAGACATCAGCAAATCTAGGCACAACCAGCAGTGGAGGGTTTCGGGATGGATACTTAGATCCACTTCCACCAGCGGCTTAAAGACAGACACTGTCGGTGCAAGCAGAGCAAGTCATGCTAGGGCATGAACTGTTAGCCTAACCGTGAAGCCTTTTAACTAGCGCCGTGTCCTAGACATGATCACCATGAGCAGCATAATCCTCTGAGAGCACCCGGAAGTTTTGTGTCTCTTACTCGAGACAGCTTGAATGCGAGCAGTCGGAGTGGTGACACTGTTGCAGCTTATATTTTAGCAGAGAGGTTTCTGGCTCCCTCAATATCCATGAACTCCCCACACTTACCTACACTCTCCCGGCTAGGTGTGACCACACGACCCAGTTCTAGCAGAGGGGCTGTGAGTGACGAGAACCGCCCCTGCCCAGCACCTTGCTGCCCGGCAGCTCTGGTGTCACACCCTGCAGACGGCACCATCGATGGACACAGGGATGGATCCCTGAGCCAGAGGACGGGTCCCTGGGAAGACTCCACTGATGTCCTTTAACTTCCAAGGCCACAGTGGTCTTTGTGTACAGAAAAAGATGTGGCTATGTGCTCGGCACTCATGTCACAGGGGTTGTCCATTCACTGAAGGGCATCGCACAGGCGTCCTGGATCACGCAACTCTCACTAGACTGATGTAAACATGGAGGTGGAAGTGGGAACTCCCTACAATCATGACGATTAAGTGTTTCTGCCGTCTAAGGAAACTCAGCATGCACGTTCTGGCTGTGCCACTTGGACCTCTCTTCTCAATACGCAGACAGTGTCATCCCACTTGGGTGTGTCCAATCCTGTGAGTCTGAATTTTAACTAGAATTTACTCCCAGGTAGTTTTTGCATGCACTGAAGAGTTAAGGTATGACCTTTTGCCATTGCAACGTGATCTTGTCACCTGTAAAGGTCATGCCTGATACTCATTGAGTTATCAAAAATTCCCCAGAACCCCTCCCCCCAAAATGGCCATAATATTTCCAGGAAGCTTGCCATTTGTGTTGAGGTCACATTAATAGCTCTCCTGGGCACCTGTGAGCCGTGGGACAACTCATTACTGCAACAAGATAGACACACAAATACACACACGCACACAGAGGGACAGAGAAAGAGAACAAGTTAGACACACAAATACACACACACGCACATGGGGTGGGTGAGAACAATTAGAGAAAAGAGTTTCTCATCTTAGGTGAGTAGAACGTAATAGGTAGACCTTGACCTTAAGAAGTCTTCTCAAAACACCAGTACTGGCTTGACTTGACACTCCATTGCCATGGTTAATACGCTTCTGTGGCTGTATCATTTCTTCTCTGATTGCATCATTTCTTCCCTGGCTGCATCATCACCTTTTCCCTCGGTTTATAAGTTAAAGGAGATTTTGGAGATATTTTGTAGACGTAAAAGAAATAGATTTTAGAGATTATTTGACACTTTAATATCAACTTTGAAATCACAATGATTCTTGACTATTCATTTTCTGTGAACGTTATAATAAGTCTCACATTGGTGACCACAAACAAAATTAATTTATTCTCTTGTGGCTATGGAGATCCAAGTCTCAGACACTATCTCTGGGTGTAGCCGTGTGTCTCTGGGATACAAACTTCTGCCTCTTCTGTTGGTTGTGTGTCCTTGGTTTGGGGGAGCAGCTGTATCTCCCCTTTTGGCTTCATTGCACCTTCCTAGTGTGTGAGTCAAGCCTCCCTTGTTCTCCTTCCTATGACAAATATGTGTTTAGACCCTATCCAGATGATCTAGGACCATTTCCCTGTCTCAAAACCTTCAACTTGATCACATATCCAGGACATCTTTGCCCTTTCAGCTGTTTATGGTAATATTTATAGGTTCTAGAACTCAGGGCATGTATATTTCTGGGAGTAAGAAGTGCAGAGTTCAAACCATAACAGTAATTTTACAAAGAAGAGCGGGACGCACAATTTTTTAAAAAGATGAAAAAAATGTATCATTTGCCAGTTGGCCTTGGTTTTTTATTCCATGTCGTAGCTCCCAACCTGCCCTTGTAGGTCCATTTTCTATAGTGAATGACATGTCTCCTTTTTTCTCCATCACTTTATCTTCCCACCCCTGTAGACACCAGGGCTTCCCTACAGGTAGACACGGTGTGAGACAGCATCAGAAGTGGTTTAAACCAAAGTTGTACCAAAGCCAGCCAGCTGCCAGGAGAAGGAAGGAGCAAAGAGGGCAGAATAAGATGCTGATTTAAGCATCAGAGTGGGAAGTGAGGCTAGCCATCTGCGGGCATGATGTATTCTTTGCTGCACCAGGGGGAAAGCTGAGAGCCCACCACCATCCAGAGCGACTGGTGCACACTGCATGAGTGGTTTCCTTGTGGCCCCAGGGGAAGAGTTTTATGCTGGCGGTGGACATTTCAAAGGAGTTTCAGGTCTGGAACAGAAGCAGGCAGGCATTCACGTTTGGTTTTTTAGTTTGTTCATCTTTCCCACCTAGATATTTGGAGAACAATTACTTGTGAATTTTGATAAAATAAGAACTAATCTTCACTTTGCTCTCACATCTGGAGCTATAAAGATGGAAGTGCTTGGCACCCGGCAGAAGCTCATTAAAGCATTCTCTTCACTGCTGGAAGAGAAGCATAAAACAAAAACACCAAGAGAAAGTGTGGCAAGAAGGTGGGGGAGTAGGAAGGGAGGAAGAGGGGAGCAGAGGGGGAAGACAGGGTGGGGGAAGGTGAAAGAGGAGGAGGTGAGGAAGGGGAGGAAGGGGGAAGATGAAGAGGAGAGGAGGACGTGGAAAGAAGGATCAGGAAGAAGAGGAGGAAGAAGAAAAAGAAAGAGATGAAGGAGGAGGAAGAACGCTTAATGTGAAAACCAACCAACTATACAATCCAGAGGACAAGCAAAAATATGATTTCTTTTCATAGAAATAATTTACGTGTTTAGGCCAAGGTCAACAGCAAGCATATCAGCCATTTAGAGACATTTATGTCAGGTGTGTGGTGTCTCTACTGAATATGCCACCATTGAACTTGCCCTCTTATCTACCGTGTGAGACTTTATTCTTAGACTTTGTGGTAGAATATGGTCCAATAGAAATTTATTACATTGGAAACATGATGCTGCCTCAATGTTCTACCGACATTTAAAAATTAAACTAAGTCTAATGGACCTTATCTAGCGGACTGACTCCAGGTCACAGCTATATTTTTACTCTTGAAGGTGCTTTATAATAAAATAAAATATTAATAAAAATATTCATGGTTCAGCTCAAGTTCTTTTTTGACCACTGAAGGGAGTAAAATCAATAACTCAGTATGATTTTGTTGGATCTCAGAGAACTCAATGTGACGAATGTTTCGTTTGATGTCGTCTTCAACATCTCATGCTTCACAGACAGAAGATGACTCAAACCTCGAATACTTCCTGAATTTTTTGCCCAAGAGCACGTAACACAGACACCACACAAAATTATCTTCTTTAGCATGTGGAAAGGGAGGGTGATGGTTGGGAGAGGGGTCTCTACCAGAACACTTGCCTGTTGGTTTACCAGGGTGTGCTAGTGATGTGGATCCAGGCGCCTTCACACAGTTCAAGTTTTGTTTTGTTTTTCTGACAGTTCTGCAGGCTAGATAGAGGTCCACATCAAGGTGTGGAGAGTTTGCTTATCATGGGAGGTTATAATGTGGGAGGACTTGGGGTATAATCCTTTCTTGTTGCTTTCAAGCGTCTAGTCATGGTCAGTGCTCAATCCTTATCCATGCTCTGTGTACAGAAGTTTCTGTCCTGCTTGGTCCCACAGCTCTAAATAAACACACAGAGGCTTATATTAATTATAAACTGTTTGGCCTATTGTTCAGGTTTGTTACTAACTACCTCTTACAACTTAAATTAACCCAAAATTCTTATCGATGTTTAGCCATGTGAGTTGGTACCTTTTCTCAGTGAGGCATTCTCATCTTGCTTCCTTTGCATCTGACTGACAACTGCATCTCTGCTTTTCCTCTTCCCAGAATTCTCCTGTTCTGATTGCCCCACCTATACTTCTTGCCTGGTTACTAGCCAATCAGCATTTTATTAAGCCAATATGAGTAACAAATCTTTACAGAGTTCAAGAACGTTATTCCACAGCAACTAGGTGCGAGTGTCCTCCCTGTGTGTCTACTGCCACAGGGCTATCTTATGTCTGAGTCTCTCATGTTCCCATCAGGACTCATCTTGACCCAATGAAAGGCATCTCTGGTGACTCCATGTCCATGCAAGGCCACACTTTGGAACATGGGTTCCCGACACCAGACATACCTCTTAGTCGAAACAGCTACACCCAGAGCAGTTTCTGAGAAAGGCTTCCCTTTCTGGAGATTCTTGTACTGATCATTGGAACGTTGCTTTTCATGAGGAATTTTTGGTACATAATTTTACTGGAAATAGGAGAAAGATTTACCCACGAGTTAAAGAAAAACAGAATCACAGATGCTCAGAGCTTAAAGGACCCTCACAGGAAACTTCCAACCATGGTGATTTATTTGCTTTTAATTATAAATGTCCGCACGAATGTTAAGAGAGGAAGGAGCTGTTTGCTCACAGTTCCCTCCTTCTACCTGTTCTTACTTGTGGGAGGAAAATCCATGTAAATTTTATGTTCATCTTTCCAAGACTGTTTATTCAATGGTGTGCACGTGCGCTCCTGTATGTACATTATATGTGCACGTGCAGGTGTGTGTGTATCCTATACATGCACACAGAAATGTTTGTGTGTCTAAATGAAGCTAAATATACTTTGTAAAATGTATTTTTTTTTAATAAGGCTTGCTGCTCAAAGGTATGGAAGAGCAGTTTTCAATATGAGCTTTGCACAGCCCTGGGCTCCACACAGGTGTTTTGGGGGCTATGCAAATTAAATATTTATTTTTGTTAAGAAATAAAAATGCATGATGCCAGAGGGTTTCTTTTGATCAGTTTTATCTATTTTTTATATTTGGGGGTTTCTTAATAATTTTTTGCTTAAAATCAGGAAGGCTTTATTACAAAAATAGGTGAAGTGGAGAAAGATAAACAGAATTGTTGAAAAGAATTCGTCTGTTTTAATCTTCTCAGCACATTGCTGAGGAACGAGAGGCCTAGCAAAGGGAACCGGAGAGCTGGAGCGCTACTAGGGTCCATGAGTGGGTCCTCCTTTACACATAGATGATGTTTGCTGGATGTCTGATGGCATGTTAATGAAACCTTATTTTATTTTGTTTTATGGAAGTCTGGGGAATACGCGACTCTCTGATCTTTTCAAGGTTCTGTAGAAAAGGGTCAGGGCTTCGTTAGAGGGATTTCTAGATGAGCGTGAGGCCATCTTTCAAGTTGTCATACACAGACGTTTCCATGGCTTGAATCTGGATGGGACACGTTGTGGACTTTGTGTCTGCTACAATGTTGAGTATAGTGCTCATTTATTTATGTTTTACAAATAAAGTTTGCATGAAGAGCAGAAGGTAAAACTAAGCCACTAGAGGTCAGGTAGTGGTGTCACAGAACTCTAATCCCTGGATTTGGGAGACAGAGGCAGATGGATCTCTGTGAGTTCAAGGTCACCCTAGGCTACACCACATCAATGCAGAAACAGATCCAGGTTTAATCTGAGCACTAGATAGGAATATAAACTAAGAAGAGATAGGAGCTCATTCTCTTTCAGTCTGAGGATTTCTTAGAGGGAAGAACTCTCTCGTGGCTTGACTACTTTGCTTTTCCGATCTTCAGGTTGAATCCCCAGACCTGTCTGGGTTTTATTATTCATGCTAGATTTGAGAGGTGGATGGAGCCCACTGGAAGCTCACTGATCTGGCGACAGTGTCAGAAGGGATTAGTGAAGCTTTCATAGGTCCCTGCCTGGTTCTCATGAGTACAGTTTGAGATGAAAAGAGCAAGCGTGACTCAGAAGCTCCCTGGCAGAGTCATGCTTCTGCCACGACAACCTGTCATGTTACATAGAGTATCAGAAAGCCTCCCCAGAGGTCAAACTCACGGTGCAGCCTGGCCTTGAAGTTTCTGCCTCTCAACTTGGTTCGACAAGCCTCTTTTTACACAACACCCAGCTTTCTGCATTTTATCACAGCAACGGAAAACACAGACCCATATACCGACTAAGCTAAACTGTGGAGGAGTCAAGTCAACAAGGTAAAAAGGGGCAAAAAGACAGTGACAACTGAGGAGAAGGGAAGTTAGGAGAAGTCAGAGTTGGTGAAAGGCTAAAAATTTGGAAGTTGCGGGTCTATGGGTCAGACTTTGAAGTTGAAAACATGGTGGACAGGAGTAGTCTTAAATGATGAGGATCTCTCAGCTTGGGTCATGGCGGTGAGGGACGGATGGAAAGGGATGGATTTGGAGTCCTCATCGGTGACTGTGGAAGGGCAACCATTGATGCTGGAAGAAGGTGAGATATAAATTGGTGCCATCACCTTATGATGTGCTAACTAAGGCTTGGTAGATGACCCTGATTGTTCAGACATGGTACATGAGCATTAAAGATAGAGGGAATGGTCTACAGAAGTACGTAGCTCATCGGTTGATTTCTTGGTGCTGAGGCTTTGGAGCAAGGGTCTAAGGATGAAGATGAGCACATGATCTCAAAATGTGGCCATGAGGATGGGAAGGGAGAGTCAAAAGGAAGAGTACACAGACAAGTGCATTCCAGAGGCTGCAGATAAGACTGGGAGAATTGGGGAAGACTCAGAGATGATGTCATCCATGAGAAAACTGAAGACTAGAAAGTGACCACATAGGTGGCAGGAAGAGGAACCTATACCCAGTGGGGCTTATGTCTTAGGTCTCAGGATATGGGAAGTAAAGTAGTCTCCAGATTCCTAATGAAGACTACTGGGTACACATCCACCACACAGCTGGCTCGATTTGTCGCCTCCAAGCCCAGACTATGAAGAAGCTGTGTTCTGAGGTGCATGTCCCCAACAGTGTGTGGTGAGAACCAAGAAAAGAAGGTTTCCCAGGACTATGAAGGGGCTGCCTCTGCTGTGAGGTTTTAGAGGTTAACATACACCAATGTTTCCTGTCCCAATTGCCCTCCCAAATAATCATATGGAGGCGTATGTTAATTATAAATGATCAACTGGTAGCTCAGGTTTATTACTAACTAGCTCTTACATTTTAAGTTAACCCATATTCTTTATTTACGCTCTGCCACGTGGCAGTACCTTTATTAGCATGACGTGCTCATCTCCTGCTCCCTCTGCATCTGCCTGGTGACTCCTCCAACTCCACCTTTCCTTTGCCATCCTGATTACTTTGGTCACCCTGCCTATACTTCCTGCCTGGATATTGGCCAATCTGTGTTTTATTAAACCAATTCGAGTGACAACTTTTTGCAGTGTACAAGAGGATTATTCCACAGCAGGTAAATAAGTTAAAGACAACACATCAAAGTGTAACATGTGATGTGGTGCAGAGAGAGTGTTTTTGTTTTGTAGTCTTGCTTTTTGTTTTTAATACAGCTAGGCTTTCTCGAGGATTTTATGAATGCAGAATGATACGGCTGAGATTGGAATGGGATGTGATGAGGCTGGGGTGATATTGGGGTAGAGGGAGGACACAGGATATTTAGGACATCTGGGTGGGCTAGAAAGAGAATGGCAGCTGTCAGGGCCTTACACAGTGGTGTGCTTAAATGGAGGCTACAGCTTTGAGGACAGCCTTCCAGTCTTAGGCTTTTGAGAAGAAATGGAATGGGTCCTCTGAAGTATTTTTGGCAGGAGTTAAGTGCTTATGAGATCCGGACACCCTGCGTAGGAGATGGTCTTGATTGTGTACAACTGCCCTGTGCACACCCACCCAGAAACCAGAGCAGAGCCTTACCCACAAGCCATCAGGACTGCATTTGGTTCAGTTGGGCAGGGTATCTACCATTCAGTCTACAAAGCTGGGAGAGTCTCCACGTGAGGACCAGAGCCGCTAGTGTATCCTTTGCCCTTTAGCTGAGAATTCTACAGACATAACAATGGTGGATGGGATAAAGGGCAGACTTTTACACCAGGCTGCTTGTTTGTGTGTGTGTGTGTGTGTCTGTGTGTGTGTGTGTGTGTTTCTCAGTTCTTTCCCTTATCTGCAGCATGCGGGGAAACCTCCCATTATGCTTTATCTTCAAGTGATGTGTTGAAGATGTGGCTTTTGATGAAAAATGCCCTCTTAGGAGATCAAAGGAGGTGCCAATCACTTCTGCCCCGAGTAACAGGTGAGGATCAGCCCGGGCCACTCCGCTGTGGTCAGTGATGGGCCCAATGATAAGAATCAGATAAGGGGAGGTGCGGAGACAGTGGGGGGTGATTCCAGGCTTTTGATCAGGGGCAGCTCCTGGCAAGTGATCTGCAGCTATCTTCAAGGTAACTAGTACATCTGCCGGGGCTGCTTAATAGTGTAAAGCATAACCCGTTAATACGGAGATACTGAGAGTCTTTTGTGGCCATTGAGGCTAAAGTAAGTATGTTTTCTGGAAGAAAGGAATGTATTTTAAAACAACCCTGAAGAATTACAAAAAAAAAAAAAAAATGCACCATGGAGCATCAAGGTGCCGAAGAGATAATTTCATATTTATAGATTTATTTTTTTATTGGTTGGCTTTTTTTTTCTTACACTTGAATGATGTTCATAATGCTGAATCTTTTTAATGTTTTCCCAAACAGTGCAATATTTTTTTTTCATTTTCTGGAAATGATCTTAAATAAACTTAGCATGACAGAATTTAATTCCACCCCCCCCAAACTGTCCTTTCAGGTTTTTTTCCTCCAAGTATCTGTGGTGAAAAGGTAGGATTTTAAATTTTAAAGTCATGCCAAAACCATGCCAATGAAATGGCATACCGGGAAGACAGAAATCAAAGAAATGGGATACAAAACACAAAGCGTCCTTTTTAGAAAAATTACTAGATTCAACAGACTTTACATCACGTTGTTCCCAATGGTTCTAAGCGGTGACCCCAGTCACAGGTCCTGTCTGGGGGAGGACGGTGAGATCCACAGCTGCATCATAAACTCCCTGAGTAAGGAGTCAAAGTCCTTTCTGTCCCCCAGCGCCCGAGCCTGGTCCCCCGAGACCCCACAGTCTGAGGCTGAGGTTCTGAGGCACGGCACTAATTGCCTCGGCCCTGACACAACTTAGTTGGAAGCCTCTTCCGTTAGCTGATTATTTTGAACGTCAGATGATGAATCCCGTAGCTTGTGTAATCGTCATCACTTGTTTTTGTTTGCACTTAAATCTAGTTTTCCAAGTGTATGCTTGGGAATTCCCTCTGTCGGTGTCCTCTCTATGGGCCTCTTGTTTTATATTTCCCCCAGGCTGCGGAACTTTATTCTGTCTATGAGCTCAGTGTTATTTTGAATTCCAATATTGTTGTTAAAAGGAATAATTGTACCTCTCTGATTATTGTCTAATGAGCACATGAAAAAATCTGTGTGGTAGAAATAGACATAGGAACTGGCCCTCGCTCTCAAGTAGACACCTTACAGAATCCTACTGGAGCAGGTTACAAAAAAATAAATCTAAATATAAGTACAAATTGATTTGCGTTTTGGGTGAAACACTGCCAGCAGGCCCGTGCCCCGTGACTTTATGATGACCTCCAGTCATAGCTCAGAGTGATTCAGCTTACATGGGAATGTTACAAGGGACAATAAACTTTATTGGTGAAGAAGTATGATGGCATTTCTGCCCTCTAATTTACCAGGCTATCACGATTGCAGGGAGAGATTATAAAGCCTTGACAGCCCTTCCCCTCACCACAGCCCCTGAGTTATTACACAGTCGGATGTGTTCTGCTCAGAGCTTGCAAATTGATTTTTGGATGATTTGTTCCCGTTTGTCCAGGTAAGGGAAATAGCAGACACCCGGAGTTCCAGGGTCATCGTTCCTCCCATTTTGAAATATAGACACATTTGCCCTTTTAAAGTCCTCTGGAACCTCCTTAGTGTCCTCTAGGAGTTCTTAAAAGTAATATATAGTGGTCGGGTGACTATTTCAGCTGTGTCCTTAAAGTGTGGCATATGAAGTTTGACTTCCCTGAGCTCAAACACATTTATTTACTTGTTAAAATTGTGGCACTTTTTTTTTTTTTCCCTAGTCAAAGGTAGCAAGCTGAACACGCAGGGTAAAGACAGCCATTTAACGGTGGCTCATCCAGTTCTGAGGAGAGAGTAAGCCAGGCACTGTTGTAAAACTCCAAAGGATCCATACCTACTCTTCCTGTATAGGCTGAAGTTTGTACCCCATTGTGGGAAGATGACCTTGTGCCCCCTGAGAGGTAAGCTGGTTCTGCTAAGTCTCCACAAAACGTGTCCTAGAGAGCAGATCCTGGGCCCCAGGGAAGTACAGGCCGTAGGCAAACACACTCTGTTTCCCCGGAATCAAAGCTTTAATTCAGTGCAGAAAGGGCTGTGGGAGCAGAGACCGTGTTGGGGGGCTCCAGTCCAGGACATCTGGGGAACACTAGATGAGTGACGGCTCAGCTTGGAAGGTCGTTGCTGGCTGCAGTGGCCCAGGTATCCATAGGTCTAACCTGTTTCTAAGAGATGCAGGATTTTTGGAACATTAGGGTATCACAGGAAACTCCTTCAGAAACCAGTTCTAAATCTATCCTCGCAGTGGGTAAAGCATTCTGTGCACACTCATGGCAGACCAGGCGGTCAGTTCATGATTCAGGTTAGATTTGCGTTGACCTATGGGGACCAAGCTAATGAAGGACTTGGGCCTTCAGAGACCCCGGGGTGTTTGTGCAACATCGAGGTGGTTCATAATCCCCACAACAGTGAGAGCCCGAGGAACCAGGGCCACAAGACTCAGTTCCATTTAACTGTGTTTTCTGGAACCTACTCCCGAAAGATGTTGAACCAGTCATTTGGCAAGCTCTGTTTATGGGTTAATTTGCTTATAAAATATTTAGGGGGAAAAGTATCTGTTTTCTGAAGCATATAGACGTTACCATACATAAATCTGGCTGCTTGGAGCAGATGCTGTCGCAAGAGTCTTCCTAGCTCTGCATGTCTGGGAGACACAGTACGTGTGCTTTCTAGGTTTTCCAGCCATCTGGAGTCTGAGGGAGTGAGAGTACTGAATTTCCCCGGGGAAAGTTCTGAAGCCCTTTCCTGAGGCCAGCCTTTCCCCTCAGTCCCTCCTCTTGACAAATGAAGACCGCAGGTGCAAACACAGCAAGTGTCCCTTATACAGTGTCCTCCTTGCCTGGGAGTGCACTGTCCACAGTCCATCCTATTCTGATTCAGAGAAGAGAACACTGGCTACATGCTGTCAGAACAGGTCTACAGAGGGGCTTCCTGCTCGACCACAGACCAGTCCCTGTTCTGCATAGCTGAGCCACTGCTTTGTCTGGGGCTGCTGAAGAAGTTCAGCTCCAGAAAGCTTCTACTCCCACCTGTTACCTGGTTCCACATCTCCTTCCTTCTGAGGAAACAGCGAGGCCCTCCGGTCACATCACCCGTTTCTTTTCATTTGGCTCCATATGAGAAATATGGACTAACTTCCATTTTTGTCTTTAAATCTGAGTACTATTGGTTAAAATACCACAGACACGCTCCCCCTAACCTTCATGTACATGAAATACATGATTATAACCTGGTATTTCTTTTATTGAGGGTATAATCATAGCTGTTGGAAGGCCTGCAGGTGTCAGTTTTGTGTTACCATGGAAATTTGATCTTCAAGTAAAGAAAAGGATAAAGGCAAAGGTAAAATGAGAGAGATGGAGAGATGGAGGGAGGAGGACACAGAGGGACAGAGAGAGAAAGAGAGAGAAAGAAAGAAAAGAAGGAAGGAAGGAAGGAAGGACGGGAGGGAGGGAGACATGTTTTATCATTGCATTGGAAAAAACTGGATATTTGACATGCCTTGAACTGAGGGTGACCTGCCAAGCCAGCAGCAGTCTCTGCTCTGCATAGACCAGCGAGTGGCATTTTCTTCTATCATTCAATGATCCCCAAACACTTCTGCTAAGGTGTCTGGGGCACTTTTTCCTCGTTCATAGAAATCTCATGGCAACCTTTGCTCCCCAGTGGTTTAAATCACATTCTTAAGGGATTAAACTGTTATGACAAAGGAAGAATGTTTAGATATTGTGCTCTGCAGCTCAAAATTTGTCAGATTAGAAACTGTGTGTTTTATAATCTTTAGATCAAAGAAGCGCTCCATCAAAGCTCTGCGGCGAAGGCAATATTTTCCCAACCTTTGTTGAACCTGGATTGTTTTGGATTATCTCACATTGGGTTCACTGAGTCTGCCTAGACTAACTCGAAGAGAAAAGCTTTCTCCCAGGTATTTTAAACACTTCGCATGCACAGGACTTGGGTGCTAAGCCCCGGGAATTAGTTTGCAGACCCGTGTAGCCTGCCTTGACAGTCTTTTTAACTCTAGTTTTATACAAGATGCTTTTTGAGATTTCAGTGACAGATACAACCGTACAGGACAACCATTTGTCTTCCATTCCATTAAGAACACTGCTTACTTTCCCTAACTGGCTGCCTGGGAGCTCTGTAAAGGGGCTTTTTTTTAATATAGAGTTTTTACATCCCAATGGATTAAGTATCATTACCCGGTTGGAAAAAGAACAGTTCAATTTCCTCAGAAGAATGGGTACCACTGTTTGTATCCAGCTTTCTCTAAATCCAGCAATCACGTTTCCCGAGCAAGCACAAAAGCAGTGACCACTCAAAGTTGAAATTGCCAATGAATTTAGAATCCGCTTCCCAAACTCCTTTATTATTCTGCTGCCCTGAAGCCAGTGAGGAGAACAGAAGGCCAAGTGGATGGGACGGGTGATAAATATCGGTATGCAAAAGAAAAGCAACCAATGTGATCTTTCCTTCAGTGGGAGACAGGCTGAGAATCATAACTGTTCCGAGGATTTTAATCATAACTGATTATGATGAAAGAATTTAAGGAAAATGTTGGGACCATTTGGAGTCCTGGCCTCCAGCTGCTCTTCCCTGCTAGTGATCTTTCCTTTCCTTCTGATGTGAGTTACTGAAAGCTGTGTCAGAGTTGTTTACCAGCTCTTCTTCACGAGCACGTGTTGCCTTGAGGATCAGAGGATGAGGTTTTCACCTGTTGGCCCACCTGACTGTTGGGTAAATAAGCCTCCGCGGTGCTACTGAATAAAGGGCTTCTTACCAGTGTCTGGAGGTCCGTGTCTCTGTCTTTGCTGTCTGTCTCTCTGTCTGTGTGTGTCTGTGAGTCTGTGTGCATTTCAACCTCCAGCTCCTAGCCCAAAGCAGCTTTGGCAACTGTATGGTAGCGCACAGAGCGCAGAAAGGCGATTGTGCGTGGCAGGAAAACCCAATTTAACATCTTGGGCCTTAAATCCCGTTATTTGATAAAATTCAAGGACATAGTTTAATGTGCAGAAAATATGATTCAGTGGCATTTGCCTCTACACTTCCAGCCTTCTGCTTTCATATGCAATTACGGAATACTCAGGATTAAGAGGTGAACGACTGCTCATCCTGTTCCAGGAAAGCAGGAATCACAGACACGAATGCTGTTTCCACTGTGGCCGGTCCTCCGCATTGTGGCAGGCAAGCGCATTTCTCAGAGCATCAGAGAGGGCCAGTGTTAAGAGGACACTGTCCAGCCACGCCTTCTGTTATGGGTAGAAATATGGCTATCATGTGAAGTTCACAGAAGGTCTGCCTGTTTGCCTTTCTGTCCTTTTACAATCAGAATGGCTGTGATTCATTTTAAGCAAGCACTTTGCTTGTATCCCAGGAGCTCTGTGACTTCTTCCTGACCAGCTCCTTCTATCTGCTCTCCGAGCATCTCAAGTTGGGCTTGTGCTAAGTTTTAGCAGTAGAGGAATGTGGGACGCAGGCTCGGTCGTCTGTCGCTTCAGTCCAGACTTGGTTTGACTCTCCAGCTTCTCACATTCTGTTTATGTTCTTCCCTTCTTATTTGAGATTGTAAAGAGGAATTCTTCTCATTACCTAAGCTGTATCAGTAGCACATATTGTACTGTATGTATCTTTGGGACTGAACATGCAATTGGTAAAAAGTAAAGGGAGGATTAAAAAGATTACATGTGAATTACCATATGTGAAGTGAAAGGTAGAAACTGATAATGTCCAAGGGAGGGCTGGAGAGATGGCTCAGTGGTTAAGAACGTGCATTGCTTTTCCAGGGGACCCAAATTTGGAGTCTAGCTCCTGGGAATCCAATGCCATCTTCTGGCTTCTGTGGGCATCTCTCTCTCTCTCTCTCTCTCTCTCTCTCTCTCTCTCTCTCTCTCTCTCTCTCTCTC
>JAQHUG010000020.1:6711666-6758721 GCA_028555095.1 Dicrostonyx torquatus | reverse complement strand
TTTATTTAAAACATGATTGACAGAATACAGATAATTCTCCCACACCATGACTGTGTCCAGACCAATACGTTACCTTGTGAAGGGTTCCCCAGATCTACTGCCCTAACCCAGGTTTTCCCAATCTTCACAGCCAATCAGCACCTGGAGATTTTCATTGGGAAGCACCTGATGGGTCCTGCCTGTTGACCTGGCCGCCAGGTCTTTCAGGGACTTTCTATTGCCCTACATGGTCATTCTTGAGTGACCTTGTCTTTTTTCAACCCCTGTCCATTCTGCTTAGAGTGATGTCCATCCTGATATTCCACTTCCTGCTCTTTTGTGTTTAGCAGGTGGGATCGCCCAGTGTGCCATGCTGCTCGGGTTTTGTCGCCCTCCCTCTATGCAAATGAGCTCAACCAGAGCCGAGCCGTATCTCCTCTGTTCGCTACTGACTCTAACGCTAGGGGAAGTTTCTCATAAGTAGTAGAGAAGTGTGGTCCCTTGCCATCCCAGGGGTCACCTTGGACACTGGCGCTGGACAAGTGAGTCGTCAAAGTGAGGAGGGACACAGGAAGCCATTGTCACAGAACAAAAGCCTTTAGAGTAACTAGGGATGCTCCACTGAGGACCAGACCTTGTCTGCTGAATTGAAAGAATCCTGTAACTTCCTCTGGACCCTTTATCACTGCCTCCTCTTAGTTGGTGTTTTTAAAAGGATATTAATATTGAAACAGAGTGGTTTTACTGCCACTTTAAGGGCGTATGGAATTAGAAGCAATTAGAAGAAAATGCTGAAACCACAGAAATATAGTAGGTGATGGCTATGCCATTTAGAGACATGTTTGAGATGGAGAAATGACAGGCACACTACACATGGAGCACAGACACCTTGACTGAAGGACTTGACCCATCACAGGAGTGCTGGGAAGTAATTCCAGGACCCAAGCAAGGGAGGATATTTTTCAGACTGAGGACCCCATCCAGGGTGGTCGTTTCTTATGCTGTGTTTTCCATTTTAAATCTGCAGTCCATTGCTTTCAAGATCCGTCACAGGCATAACTTTCCTATCACATAGACACATAGAGATATGCCCTTGAACTGAGTGCGTGGTCACGATGCCGCTGGTATTCAGGAGGGAAGCTGAGGGACGTCCTTCCAGAATAGCAAACAGATGAGATCTCTTGTTTAGAAGGACTGTTCCTTCACGGATAGATCATGGTGGTTAGAGTATTCAGACAAAACACCTGGGCGTGCTTAAGGAGAAGAAGATAATGAGATTTATGGTTCATTGCTAATCTTCACCCACAGCCAGCCACACAGTGGGCCTTGTAGTGACAGGCTCGCCCCGGTGCAAGGGCGAGTGTGAAGGTGAAGTTTCTTGCCATGACTGCGAAAGGGACTTGGCTTAGCTGGCGCTGAGAGTATTTCCAGACACAGGGAGGATGCGCTGGGAAAGGAAGGCATTGCACACCTCTGCTGCTCCACTACCTCCTCTGAGATTGTTGGGGTTCCTGTTGTCCTTCAGTTCCCAGGATCTGTTCCTGTGAAAACTTCCTTTCCAGCACCACGGATCCCTGTGAGAGCAGAGTGGAGTGGTTCCCGGGATGGGGAAAGAGGAACTGCTGAAAAGATCCTAGGGGAAGGAGCACTGTCCCCGTGCAGGGAGGACACAGGTGGGAGAGCTATGAATCCTTAGCTTGATCTGAGTCATTAGAGGCTGTCACGCTGTAAGGTCCAGCCACCCGTGTGCATTTGACTGTTGGATGAGAGAGCATCTTAGGTCCATGTGTCCCAGTGTGTGGAATAGTCCTCATTCGTCTGAGTATTGGATTGATTCTAAAATATCATTATTCTTGGGCTAGTTTTTCCACTGGTTGTATAAATTTACTAGCCGTGAGGCATGCCAAGCATGGTTTACTTTCCTTATAATTATACCTTCTTTGCTATTCATCGAATGCCATTTTGTCTTGACAACTTAAAGGTGTTTTTAGGAGAATCATCTCCTCATCCTCCCAGAATAAGCCCCTTCATTGCAATCATCAGTCAGAACGTTCAGCATCAAGGGTGGGAGAGATGGCTGGGTGATGAAGAGCACTTGCTGCTCCAGGGAACTGGAGTTCACTCCCAGTACCCATACCCGGCAGCTCCAGTTCCAGGGGATCCGAATGTTCTCTTCTAGCCTCTATGGGTGTCTGCACGCATGTGGCATTCACACACACACACACACACACACACACACGTATAAATAAAAGAGTAAAAATAAATCCTGTAAAGATAGGCTAAGCATTGAAAGACTTGACTCTAAGATTATCAATCATTTTAGGTTAACTTCATAAAGCAGGGTTCTGCTTCTTTTCCTGCCTTCTCCCACTGTTGTAATTAGGAGAGGAGAGGTGTGTGTTGTGTTCCCCAGCCACCAGCCGCTGGCCTGCTCAGCCACTGGTTGCTTGCTTATGCCCGAAACAACCACAGGAGAACTGTATTAATTCAAATACTGCCTTGCCCATTATCTCTAGCCTTTTCTTGCCTATCTCTCACATCTAAACTAACCCATTATAAAAGTCTGTATGTCACCACAAGGTGGTGATCTTACCGGACTGTTCTAAGATACATCCATCTGCGGCGGGAGCTTCATGGAGACTGGCTCTGACCCAGTCTTCTTCCCAGCGTCCTCTTTTCTTTTCCCCGCCTATCTAAGTCCTGCCCTATCAAATGGCCCAGGCAGCTNGAGACTGGCTCTGACCCAGTCTTCTTCCCAGCGTCCTCTTTTCTTTTCCCCGCCTATCTAAGTCCTGCCCTATCAAATGGCCCAGGCAGCTTTTTTATTTAACCAATCAAAGCACAGAAATACAGATGAACCCTCCTTCATCCCACCCCACCATCCCCGTCCCATCATGTACTATACAATGCTTTGCAGACAGAAGCTGCCTGGCCTGTGTTTTCATTGCACATTTTAAAACATTTGTGAGGTCCGTTGTTGCTGTTTTTTTCTGCCAATAGACAGAAAAACAAGGAGTCTTTTTTACAGTAACTTGGTGCTATTATAAAGCTCAGGGATATATATATATATATTTTTTTTCTGCTGAAATATTTCAAAATTAATGTGTGGCACTTGGCTGGTTATCACTTTGGGCACAGTGATAACGTCTAGGGAAGTAAATCCGAGTCAGACAGTGTTTATGAGCCTGGGTGCCGTCATTTCCTAAAGCGCCACTACCCCGTGTGATGGAATTGGCAGCCAGCGGAGATGAAGAACACGAGGAAGGGCGACATCCCCAGGTCCCCTAGAGTCAGACACACCGTGAGCGCTGCATGAAAATGTCTGCTCACTAACTCCACGATTTCAAAAGCACCCCTTGTCTTTTCTCTGCTTCTCTTTAATTAAACCATTTTACAGTTACGATATCAAGAAAACCAGCATTGACCCATTTACCCTGCTCGCCTTCAGCCAGTAGCTCCCGGCGTTTGCAGACCACGCAGTAGCTTCTCGCCTGGTTTCCCGTCTCTGTCCTGCAGCAGTTATTACCTGGAAACAGTGCTGTTTCCTCAGCCCTGGTAGAGTATCTCAGGTTTATACGAGGCTTTGTGTCACAGCTTGGAGTAAAAGAAGGACCTTCAAATGCCAAGACGCTGTGGCTGCAGCATTGCAGACAGTCACCCAGCAGGGGGGAAGGGCACTGTGCTGCTTGGCCCCCCAGAAGTTCAGCAGTGTCATCCCCCTCTTGCTCTATAGAGCAAGGTTTCAGGTTCTTGTAATGCTTGTGTTCGGAAGCTCGATGGGCATATAGCTCAGCAAGCAATTACCAAGAGCACAGGGATGCCAGCTTGGTGGCCCTGGGTGGTCTTGTCTGCTCACTCTTTTGCAGCTGCCTCCCTAGCATCTCAGTTTGCCAGCATGTCTTGGCAGCACCTTGGATACATCCCTGCCTTCCAGCCAGCTGTTCTCCTTCCTACCTTTCCTCCCCGCCTTACAGGACTGCACGATCACCGCCGCACAAGGAACACGCAGTACAGGGAAGGTGTTTGGATGAGCGGAGGTGCGTGGGTGAGAGTATCAAGGAACTCCTACATGCAGTGGTAAGAGGCCACTCCACATTCAAAGTCAGATGACGCATTGACCTTCAGAGAAATGTGCTCCTCAGCATCAAGAGCACAGATCTCAGGGGTGCCTGACCTGGCAACCAGGAGTATGTCTCTGGCACTTCTTCAGAAACCAGTGGTTCATGACACTGGGGAAAGCTGTCCGGTCACCCCCTTCCCTGTGTCACCAACCATCCAGATAATACTTCTTCTTATTGGACCCTCTGTGTTTTGAAACACAAGGACACTTTTCTAGATTTCAGTCAATTTCACCAATCTCTGTTTTGTTTTGAACTATCCCCATAAATCATGTTTGGTGCTTTCTTTTGTCAGAAGCAAACAAGAGGTGGAGCTCACGGTCCTGAGCCTTCCTGAGAGGCGAGCAAGATGCCACTGATTTCTTGGCTGAGTCTACTTGGGCTCACGTTGGTTGCTGGTGGCACCCGCAGCAGTGAACACATTTACAAACCTGTGTGGGGGCTGGGTTCTCTCCCATTGTATGCTGCTCACAGCTTGCCACCGGGAGTGTTTCTACCGCCTCTTAACCTTTTCCAAATGTAACCTCATATTCACAATTGGACCTCATTTGTAGGCAGCCTACTGTGTCACAAGAAGACGCTGTCTGGGGAGAGCTTCTGTTGCTGGATGGAGCTGGAGTGGAGCGGACTTAGAGCGGAGACGGGCAAACAGCAGCATTCTCATCCTTCCCTCTGCACAGCAGCTGGGAGGAATCAGTTCATTCTCGAAGCACAGGCTGCTGCTGGCCAGCTGGCAAGGGCTCTGCTGCTGAGCAAGCGTGCCAGATACTTAACAGCTGCATTACTGCTGATCCGTCTGTAGAATTCACCATCTGCCAAGCCCCAGTGTGTGTGTGTGTGTGTGTGTGTGTGTGTGTGTGTGTGTGTGTGTGTGCGCGTGCACACACGCGCGCACACACACACAGGGCCCTTTAAAAAGACGCTTTCAAAACCACACCAGAAAAGCATTTTCTCATGTTGTGCACAGGCTTTGATCCCATGTGCAGGCTCCCTTTCTCCTATGTCCCCAGGCAGATGGCCATGCATCCCTGGAAGAGCTGGTGCAATATGGTGATGGGATGGGTTGTTGGGATGCCTCCAGGTAACCAACAAGGAAATCTATTACTATATCTGTTTTGTGTTTTGAGTATCATGCCCATCTTTTAATTTAGGAATGCTTCTTATGAAGTTTGAATATCAGTGTGTCTTAAACATCCTCATACTGTCACAGCTTGAACTTTGAACAGAGATCTTCAAGTTCATTTGGGAAATGTTCTAGTTTTCTAAACCTCAGTAATTTTAGAAGTTGGTAATCCGCAATGAAGGAACACCATATTCCAAAAAGATCTTCTAAGTAGCATTCTTTCCTTTCCCAGGTCACAGGAGATCATGAGAATTGAACTTGTGTGACTGGTTGACCAGATAGCCCATTTTGTAAGGCTATGCCCCTTTGAATAAATGTGATTTCTAGGATGAAGTCTTTTCAGTAAGTCACTCATGAGATTATTTCCTCCTGCAGAGGAGAAGAAAATACTTTCCCACTCTTAAGAATGTCCCAAAATATAGATGGCAAGTGGCCAGTGTTCATGAGAATGGGGATGGGTGTAGGCAGCATTATGTGAATCCGCAAGAGCCCGAATAAAAGGATAAAGAAGATTTATTAGGGAACACTTATGAATAACCAGAAGGTAGAGAACCGCCATAGTCTTCCGTTCTGATCTGGGGTCAATGGATGCAGCGATCCTATCTCCAACCACCACACAAGAGGGCAAGAGAACCCTCTCCTCTTCCTTATAAGAGATTATCTGCACACAGAAGCCATGCTCTAAAGCCGGTACCCCAAAACTGTTGTCGGAACGAATTCCCACAATAGACAGGCATGCAGTGGTCACCCTGAGAGGGCAGTGGCATTGTGGGACTCAGACACATGTCCTTGTGCGATGCTGGCAGAGGTTTTGATGGAAGCGCAGTTGCCACTTGTCATGGCCTTTGCCACTGTAGTTCTGGTGGAGGTGAGGGTCCCAATGTCTTCATGAGACAGGGTTTCTATGTGTCATCTTGGTTGTCCTGGAACTCCTTCTATAGACCAGCCTGGCCTCCAATTCACAGAGATATGCCTGCCTCTGCCCCCTCTGAGTGCAGGGATTAAAGTCTGCTCCATCACTGCCCAGCTCTTCATTGCATTTTTTTCATATTTTTTTCACTTTTACTTAAAATTCTGGGTTTCCCATCACTATTAATAGGAATATTTCATATTTGCACCCTACAGACACAGATAGTGTAGATGCAAACACACACATGTCCATCTTTCAGTTTAAGCATAATTTCATATATGAAAACTAGTGTTCATAAATGCAATAAAATGTCATTTATCTTAGGATGCCAGAATTGTAAGCAATTTGTTTAATTTTAATTTTTATTTATTCTTCCCCAAACATTCCAATGGATATGCTGAGGATACACTCCAAAGGACAGGTCTTCATTTTGCAGAAACAAGAATCATTATCTTAGTCACAAATTGCCAGAGTTAAGGATAGCCATAGGAATCTATCAATAGGCCAATGGGGCCCCAGATGAAGGAGATGTCACCAACCATATTTCTAGAGAACTGTGCAGCAGGCCTGCAGTATTGATCTCTCTCATGTGGGTTTATTGGTCTGCTGGGGCTGCCGTAATTACACGCTATAGCAGGTGGGGGAACAACTGGTTGTGCTGAGGACCTCAAACTCAAGACCAGAGTCAGTTTCTGGAAGATGGTCACCTTGTGACTGTGCTTTCAGAATCTGGGAGTGGGCACAGTGGGGAAGGATGGGAGGCCAAGAGAAATCAGGGGAGAGAGAATCAGACAGACAGACAGACGGACACACACACACAGAGCACCATGCGGGTCCACACTGATATATTTTTGTTTATTTCTGTCAGATCCAAGCTGCGGATGCTTGATTACACACAATGAGAATTATTCCCTGAGATTCTCATCTCAAAATACTATCTCAACGGGGTTCAGATTTCAACATACGAATTCGGGAAGGGACACAATTAGTGGTGACAGACACGTCCTTTGTTCTCCTTAGCAGTTTTGATAAGTCACCCATGGTTCTGACTCAATAACAAGGGTAGGCTTGTAGAGCTTCTGTGCTATAGGTGTCCAGTGACCAAAGAGCAACATGACCGATATGGAAATAACATGAACATCCTTTTGGAGCCCCCTGGGGTATGGGTAGCATTCTCCTAGAAATAGCAAGGGGCCGTCCAACTCAGTACAATATTTTCAATTCATTACAGATGATAGGAAAACAGAGGCATATATATATACAAATTAAAAAAAAACAAATTCAAAACAGATGTCAGGAAATACTGTGTTCCCTAGGGGAGAAGAATATAAATGAGAAAACTATTTACATAAAGCAATTTGCTGAGTTAAGAAATAGGGGTCATCATTTAGACATAGAGACTGTCTGCTGGGCTGGGAGTGAGGTAGGCAGGCCCTGAACTTAGAGGGTGGAACATGACCTTCTACAGAGAGGAATGTGGCCAGTGCTAGTTGGTCCCATTTATTATACCATTTGCCTATTGCTGAGGTCTCTCCTTGGGCATTTGAAAGGTATACTTAAAGTGTGTTTATGAGACAGGAAATGCAGGCCTTAGCAGGAAATAAATCTGCCCCTGCAGACACAGATGGCTGTGTATTTCGTTAGTCCAGAGCCATTGTGGCCCCTTTCACCTTTGTTTCTACTTCGACTTCTGCCACACTGACTGAGTTTTCCAGACGAGAGTCTCACGGCTGATTTTCTGAATGACTCCAGGTCAAGTTTACAGACCAGAATTTCCTGAGTGATTATCATGGGTAAAGTCCTCACGAAGCTCAGTATTTAACACTGTCTCTTGTTTCAAGTGTGAGAATAGTGTGGGCTCAAGTGGAGGGGAAGTTTGGGGACTGAAAGAATGTTCATTTATTATAGAGAAGCTTGTTCAAGGAGACCAAACATTGTGAAGTGCCCCAGACACAGCACTGTGGGTATCATGAAGTCATGCCTCAAAGGGACTCAAGAGATCAGGTTGCTTATTGATGATGTACGAAGAGTGCGTGGTGTTAGAAATGAAGGCTTTTGTGGGCTCTGCATGAAATTTCAAGCAATGCAATGTCGAAATCCAACACAATTAAAAGCCAGAAAAGCACCTGCACTGTGTAATTGCAGGTCCTATAAAACTCCACACAAAACACCTTTTCACTCACAGGCTCCCTCCCAGTGCCTACTACAAAACCGGACACGTACCATGGGCTCTGCACCTTGCGTTGAGGGAATAAAGATTCCACAAAGCTTGATTTGTGTTCACATCGCTTCTGTTTGTGCTCTGTTTTCCATGCCACATACTAGTATTTGGTGTTTCCAGTGTCCATAAATTACACTTCCTGGAAGTACACAAGGAAGTAGTCCCCAGCTCCCATGGCTCCGACCCTGCAAAGGACTTATTGCTTTTGTCTTCTGAGCTCTCATAAACCACTGGACATGATCTGTCATAGCCATTATGCTATCTTGTGTGATCATTTGTGTATCTGTCGTCTTCCTACAAAACAAGTTTGAGAAGGGAGGGTGTTTCTGAGTGTAGATTATCTGGGGATTCTGCTACTCTACTGTAGATGGGTTTTCTTTGGGCTGCCAGCTCACAGCGAAGGGACATAGAGTCTTATTTTTAATGACGAAAGCTCAGCCCATAGCTGAGGCTTGTTCCACTAGCTCTTCAACCTTAAATTGACCCATTTATATTAATTAGCGTTTTGCCTCATGATTGTACCTCTTCCATCTTGCACTTCCTTTTTCTTCTCTGCGTCTTCTGGCTTCTCCTTCATGTTTAGACTTCATCTTCCCTTCTTGTCCCACCTAATCTCTTCCGGCTTAGCTCTTTATTTAAACCAATCAGAAGGCACGTCTTCACAGTGCCCACAAAGATTACTTCACAACATTCTACTGTAGAGTGAATGGCCAATAAGACTCCCTGAAGTAGTGATTTGAGAAATTGTCTTAGTGTGGGTACATCCAAAGAAGAGAGGCCAAGAGAAAGTCTTGGGGACAAGTGATCTTGTGACAAATCTCATTCTAGGGGTAAGTCAATAGAGAAGGAGGAGGGTCAAGAAAGCAAGCTTTGCAATGCATGCTATGGTCACCAACTGGGTTTGAGTCCTGTGGGGACCCGCAGAGAAGCTACAAAACTCAGCTCAGAACTCTTTTTTTCAGGGAGGAGAGACTAGAAGAATCTTACCCTTTCTTTGGCATGATAGTAATGGTAGTTTCTTGGATGCCCTGGTTGGCCAGTTTCCAAGTCTTTGGGAAAAAAACAAGTTGGCAAAGCTAAGAGTCACTCCAAATCATGTAGGGAGGAAAGCTATTAGCAATTAGGCTCAGCCCATCCCACCTGCCTTTGAGGGTTCAGGAAGGAAGTGGGTGAAACAGTATTTAGTCAATATTTAGTATGTAGTTCTGACTGAGTTGGAGATTTGGGAATAACTGGAAGGTATGCAGAATGTTGAGAAAGGATGCATTAGGCATGGCCAATAAGTATCACGTGATGACCACAGAATGATGGATCTCATATAGATGTTGCTAGAAGCAATCTTGTAAGAGGTTGATGCTTTAAGCAATAGGAACAGCTGAATAGATTACAGATGGGTACACATACACACAGAAACAGAAAGGAGACCAAGATGTCACTCTTGCTGCCCCAGGAGACGAAGAGGGGCATGCTTGTGCATCCTCACAAGTTCATAAACATCAATTTAGTTCCACATTCATGGCCCGCTGGCCTATGATACCTAATGCTAAGTCACAGAACATTAAAGTCTGTGTTAAACTTTATGTGCTTTTGTGAACTCACGGATTCAATTGTGTCTTCTCTCAGATACTTCCGTAAGACATCTGGGGTAGGAAACACTTGATTCGGAAATGGTAGATGCACAATATGATGATGGGAGAAGTGCTTCTGATTCTGGTACTTTCCGCTGGAGTCGGCAAGGACATCGAGGCAACATGCACATCTCTTCAAGTCAAAGGGAAGGATCTTGCCTAAAAGACCTGGGGAAAATTTCCCCGACAGAAGACCCATGTGAGCTTTTTGTTTCTCTTTGTGGTTGGCTTTCATCAGCTTTCTTATTTGTGCAGTATCCCTTCCCTGGAAATCATGCTTGACTTTGGAAGCTCTATGTTTCACTTGGTAGAGAATTAATCTGATTTAGAACTTAAAGGTTGGGATTATATGCAAAAGTGAGGGTGATATTTAAAAGAGGGAATTTCAAAGATTGGAAGAGCTGTCTAATTGGAGTCGCAATGCTGCCTTTAAAAACCAAATGAGCCATGTCTTTCCTACAAAAGACATTCAGAATAATATGCATGATCATGTTTAGATGGAATCAGAGGGAAATATTACATTAATTAAGATATATCATGGATACTATCCAATAGATACTCAGTAATGCTAAAACATTGAGTTCCCTTTGGATCAGAGGAGCAACAAACCTAAAAGTCCAGAAAAAAGTGAAGCAGAAGACTCAATTTATGAATGGCCTCACTCAGGAAACAAGGGAAATCTGCCAAGAGTTAATCTTAGAAATTTTCTTACAAAATTTCTTAGAAATTTTTCTTTCACGGGTCTTCTGAAAACAGCTGAATCAAGACAGCAATATCGATGGGAAATTTCAACCCTGTCTAATTGCATTCTGAGTGGTGACCTTCTCATGGATAAAAATCGAGCTGTACAAATAATTATGGACCAGGTAACAGAGATTAAAGCTATTTAGAAAAGATAAATTCTGAGCTAGTAGAACAGGATGGTCAATAATTTACTGGGTCTAAAATGCACTCTGCATATCTGTAGGAGCTAAGCAGGGTGAGTATTTGCCCTGTCCTTAAGGGAATGAGATAGTGAGAGCCCAGCTGGGTTTTGAAAAAGGGTTCAGAGTTGGTGCACGTATGAAGTCTAAGGACAAAGTCCGTGCATGGGCCATCCATCCTCTATAAGAACCAAGGAGCCCTTCGCCTCCTACACTCTTTCAGTTCTCTTCTTATACAGACCATAGCAAGAAAAAATGATTAACTGAAGGAACTTAATTTTCTCTGGATTACAAAGTGCATTGATTTTCAATTTTAATTGCTCATATGAGCTTCAGGACTTCTCTATGACATGCCTCAGTGGTCTTGCTGGGGGTTCTGTGTTATTTCAGAACTCTTTATTATTCCATAATGCATCTCATGCATCTTCAGATACTCTAACTTTTTTGGGGGGGGATGCATGAGCTCTCTGAGAGTTTAAAATTTCTCGAGCATGTCCCAGTATGTAGCACTCCAGAAGTGAATGGGTGATTTAGAACATTAAAGTCATCGTATTATAAATTATTCAACTCCTGATGCAACGGCTAACAGATTTGCTGTGGTTTGTCAGTTATTCACGTTGTACTGTTAATTTATAAAAAGCTTAAACTACTTATGACCCCACAAGGCTACTTCTGCCTGCTCCACTGAGCCATGAGTTTTCTACTGTCTTCTCACAGACGTTTTGAAAACGGAAATCTGTATTATAATTTTGAATTTGTATAATTTCACTACTTACATACCAAGTCGACTGTCCTGTGTTAGCCTCTCTCTGAGCATAATGGCCTGGCCCCAGAGGATGTGGCTGACATTGGACACAGGGCAGCATAAGCTTCTTGATGTGCTTGCCTTTATGACAAACACTGGACCTGCATGTGTCTGAGTCACTCATTTTGTCCCCAGGACATCTTTGGCACTGTCTGAAGATATGTTTGGTTGTCACATTCTAGAGGGTTGGGGTACTACTGGCATCTAGAGGAGAGGGTTGACGGATACAATAGAACACGTTGAAGGGCTGTCCTACCGTGAAAAGACTTGCAAGGTCAGAGCCCCTGATGTCCATCTTTAGTGTTATGACGTACAGTATTAGCCAGGTGTGATGACTCATGTCCATACTCTCTCGGCACCTGGGAGACCTAGGAAGGATGACCGCTATGAGCTTGAGACCAGCCTTGGCTTCACACTGAGTCCCAGGCAAGCCTGGACTACCCAGTGAGACCATGTCTTAAGAAACCAAAAGTACAAAGAACAACTAAACGAGGACCCAGTCTCGATGAGTGTCCGCGTGCAAACTCCACTGTCCACGGTTGGCCGGAATTAGTACTGGCAAGACGTTCCATAGCAACCGCTCCTGAGCTGTGGAGTGGAGGTGGCTGCTTTGAGAAGCAGCACAAGAAGGCAAGAAGACTTGCGGAACACTGCATTCCACACTGACACATTTAAAAAAAAATACAAAACCTTGACAGTTTCTTCTGAGAGTGTGGGTGTCAGATGTTCCTGATGTTAGACTCACAGTCCCAACCCCCGGAATGCAGGAGTGTAAACGCACACAGGACTCTGGAGTGCTAGCAACGGCGTGAAATCCAGGTGTTCAGACTTAACTCTTGAGACTGATGGAAGCTATATTAGTTATACAGTTAACACCAATTGTAAACCTCGGAAGCAAGACTTGTCCACGAATTGTGTTGGAATATATATATATATATATACTAGTTCATTCTTGCAGTCCAGACTATATAGCTTTATTCTCAGACTTTCTGTTTAGGTTGGCCTTGGAGAAATGATGCTTCTCATGCAAACGTTCATTATTTTATGCAGGGATAAAAGCACACTAGAGGATTTGCGGAGGCCTGAGATAGCGGAAGTCTTCTAAGTGATACCCATTTGCATGGTAATGTTCTTTTAAATATGACCAGGTGAAGAACTGTGGAAATTTCTCCATAGCAATTCTGGTTGATTGGAATAGGAAGGATGCATTAAGGATGGGGACTTTGGAAGAGGCTTCCTCTGGGTCTCTCTTAAGTCGCCACCCACGCAGTGTTATGCCTTGGATGTCAACAGGAAGATCAGGAGTTCAGCTCTGGGATCTTCTCTCCGGAAGCTTCTGTGACCCAGAATGAAAGGTCCCAGCTCTCAAGCTGGGTCTAGAGCTTAGCAGAGACACGTGGGAGATGTGGGGACATCTGCTGGAAACATAGAAACTGAGGAAAGGAAGCCACCAAGTAAGACAGGGATGAGGGACTCAGGAGGGTGCAGAAACTGGGGGCAGAGATCAGGATGTTTTCCGTTCAAGCCATCTCCTGTGTCGCTTCACGTTCTTCTTCTGCATAGAATCCCACTCAAGGCCCTGGGAGGACTCAGAAATGTGGTCCTCTTCCTTTTATACTCTGTCAAAGGCGATACACTGAATTGCTGAGCTGTGACCTCTGCCGTGCCGAGATAAGTCCTACAGCTCTTCCATTCTGTAGTCATATGAAAAGGGATGGATATATTTTCATATGGAAGGCAATTGTTAATCACACGTCTGCTATGTCAAATCTGGTAACTATATAAGTATGTAAATATAAATATATAAATATGGTAACTATATAAATATGCAAATATAAATATATAAATATGGTAACTATATAAATATGTAAATATAAATATATAAATATGGTAACTATATAAATAAAGTAAATATGAAGTTCTGACCCATGAATTCCTTTCTAATGTTTTCTTTTTTTTTAGAAAATCAAAGTAAAACAGCCCCAGCACGTCCTTTAAATACTTTCAATGACTTTCACGACATGACATTCATGTAGGTAATCATGTACCAGTGTTGTGGTTTAAACGTGGGATGTTCTTCATGGGCTCACGGGTTTGAACACTTGGGCTCCTGCTGGAGGCCTTGTTTGGGAAGGCTGTGGAGCATTTAGGAGATAGGGCCTCACTGGAAAGAAGTAGGTCCCTGGGGGTGAGCCTTGAGATCTTAGTCAGGCCACACTTCCTGTTCAATCTCTCATCTCTCACTGTTTCTTGCCACCACCTGCTTACAGGCCTTCTCCTCCTGCTGTGTCTTCTTCACCACGATGAAGCGCATCTCCTCAGATCGTGAACCAGAATCAATATCTCTGCCTTTAAATTTCGCAGTGTTCATTATTTGGCCACAGAAACAAACAAACAAACTAATCCATCTAATAGCCTGCTACTGGGTGGGCGAATGTCCACAGGATCTGAAGGCAGAGTTCTGAAGAGAGTTCATAATTTCTGTACCAGGATCCACAGAAGCTGAGACATGGAACCAACCAAGTCTCTAGCTACAGATGGATGGATGGATGAATGGATGGATGGGAGAATTTATATCTCAAGTTGTCTGGCATGTCAGATTCCTTCTGTGTTCTGTGTAAGCTTCTTCCCTAGCATGGCAGCTTGGCCCCAGAGGATGTGGTACAGTAAGGCTGGTGTTGGAAATAAGAAGGCACCCATGCCTTGCTGGACAAACAGCACAACGTCGTTCGAGTATAAAAAAGAATTAAAATCTCTCACTTGCCACCATTAGAGGGCATCGTGTTTGGTGAGATAAACTGGGTTCAGAACACACATAGCGTATATTCTCAAGTATTAATGGAAGCCAAAATGTTGGTTTGCAGTAGAGAACAGCATAGTGGTTATCACCAAGAGTCTGGAGAAAGAACCGGCTAGGGATGGGTGGAGAGAAAATCGTACATAGGCACCAGACTGCAGCTGGGTTCGAGGAGTCGCATGATGATCTACCATGGTAGCAGAGCTACAGCTGATGGCAACCAATTAAATATTCTAAGGCAACTTGTCGAGAGAAGTTCTAAGACCAACCCCCCCAACACAGAGGAAGCATTGATGACAGAGTCTGATCATTATACAATGTATGTATGTATGTATATATGAAAATACCACACCACAGCCCTCAGCTATGCATAGTTTCTGTATTGATTAAATATACAGGTTTATCTTAGCAAGATTCCACAAGAAAGGTAATAACGGCCCTTCGGTGTTTCCCACAAGGGGTGCTCCCGGTTTCTGTTGATCTGTCTTACGTCTTTCACGTGTGAGACATTGGGATTCTGACTCATTTACAGAGTAAACTGTATGTTCAGATCAGCAGCAGCATTTGGAGGAAAGTGATGTACGCCGTCTTTTTAAGGGAATTCTTTTGGAAGTTAAGTCTCTGTGGTCATCTGCCGACAGAGGACAATTCCCAGTGGGTTAAAAGCCCGGTTGCATGATTAGTTGGTAGAAACAACATTTACTCATAGGCACATTTAGAACAAGAGGAACGGATCTTCCATGGCGCTATTTTGATCAGCTGAGGCTTAATGAGCCCACCGTCTGTCACTCAAGGGGGGGAAGTTTCAAAAAAAGCTTTGTTTTGCTTCCTGCTTTGCAGCTCTTACCTTTTTTGCATCAACAATTTGCAATTAACAGACTAAATGATGTTTCTGTTCTTGTTTTGGCCGAGGTCAAATCATTAATGGCAAATGGGCTTCAGGGAGTCCTCCAGCCCAAACATGCTGCATTTGTAACTTTCTACGATTGATTTAGGAAAAAGCCCGTATGCAGGAAATTGAAAAGGAGTTGGTAATTTCCCAATGAAACAATGAAAAGAATAGGGATTTAAAGAGGATGATTGAAATTTGAAAACCTGTCAAATTGGAAATGGGAGCAGGCCATATTTCCAGCGGAGTGTTGTTTCCCTGTTTAGCGGATGCCCTTAAATGATCATGAGGCACAGACGAGTTAGGGGAGTCTGAAGTGAGCAGTCTGAAGCGCTATGCCTTACTCTGCACATGGACCCCCTTTGGACGATGGCTGTTGATTCTTCACAGGTCAGTTCTCCAATTCTTTGCCGCCAGGACGTCCAGGAATATAGCTGTGGTGCAGGCCTCTGCCTTTGCCCCGAGATCATGATGGAGCGTGACCCAAGCAACCCTTTTAGCATCTGGACATCTGAAGTTATCCTTTGGCTCATTCCCCTTGAGTCTCCATTATAAACCCAAGGAGAGGGCTCGGTCTCTAAAGGTGTATGGCTGGTTATTCAGTTGTGCTCTTTCTGACCTGACCCTGGATCTACCAGGTACATTGGCCTTTCTCTGTCTTTACTCTCTGGGTACATTCTCAACCTCAGGGCTTCAGCTCTTGCTGTTCTTTCTATTTTGAATGTTCACCCCACACACTTTCATGGCTATATGCTATACTTCCTTTCCTGGGGGATAGGCAGGGTATCTCCTCTTAAGAGATACCCTAAAGGTGGGGGCTTCCTTTGATTCCTCTATTTAGGGTTTCAAGCACACATCTACACACATATACAGTCCATTGTATATGTCACATGTACTAGGTCTTTATTTCATCATGTATCCTCAGAATGTACTTTCCACTAAGTCAGAGAAAATGAAGCAATTGAATTTCTTGCACCGACAGCCCACACAACAAGCTCACAAACGCAGCGAAAAAGCACACCCAAGGAGACTAATTCCAACACCTAAATGTAAAATGCACTCTCAAACCTTCCTGTGCCTTCCGCCCTTCATGGTTGTCTTGGCGACACTGCTTAAGGTCTTCTGCCTCTCTGCCTCTCTGGTGCACTGGTCAAGCCTGCTTCTCCATCTCTCTTAAGCCTGCTGATGTTTTTACCGCAAAACAGTCTGATCTTGGACCATCATCATTTTCACTTAAATATGTGTGAATTTTCTCCAGGATTAGAGCATATTTGCCTGTCGCCTAGACACATTATTATCAATATTTATTCAGCGAGCACTTGCTGACCCAAAGGGAGGCAGGAATAAAGAGACACAAAGTAGTGACTGGCTGTATAGCTTTAGACTAGGATTTGTGGTGCGGAATCTGGAAAGAATTTATCCTTGGGCATATTAGAAATATCCCCCAAACACATTGATGGATTAGGCGGCTGATACCTTTTAATCATACACATCTTGAGTGCCTTTTCATCTGATTGAACTTCTTTTGGAAGAGATTATCTATTGAAGACTTACATTATCAAAGTGAAGAGCCACATTGCAAAGATGAGACGTCCTCATCTCGCTGCCCCAGCAATGAGTCCTTTTTATCCAACTGGAAGTGAATTTTTCTGATTATCATTAACTCCCTTCAGCTTAAGTGTGGCACGCATGAAGAGGTCTCTAAACAGAGCAAAGCCACACAACAAGTCTGTGAAAAGAAAAAAAAAGTTTGCATAATTAACTCAGGTGTTATTTGGAAATTTTATTTTTTGTGAAATGAAACAATGGGGTTTTTCATAGCCTGTGGTCGGCAGCTCTGGGGTAGGATAGAGCATTGGGCAACGCTTTGTGGATCTGCAGGAGTCCCACATACTGACTGCACACATGCTGATGGTTCTTTGGCAGAGTGGACACTTTAGCTATGGGCCTGAGAAAGACTGTCTGTTTATTTATGTAAGGGTATTTGTTTAAATGACATCTCTGTACCGTCGCTTGCCAGAGAAATGGCTAGAACTTCTGTGTGTTAGAAGGTGCTCCCACCTAGAAATGAAACAAGGGTTTTTATAATAATATTTAGCATATCTAATAATATTGTCTCTGTGGTGGGTGGGGTGCAGTCTTTGGGGAATATGTTCAGGAGAGATACAGCTGGTCCGTGTGGTCGATCCATGTCTAGTTTTTTGAGAAACCTCCACAGAGGTCTCTGCCGTGGCTGCACCAGTTCACACTCCCCCAACTGGTGAATGCGTTCCCTTTGCTCCAGAGCATTTGCTGTCTTTAAAGTAAAATCTTATCTGATCTAAGTAGGATAAGGCGAAATCTCAAGGGAGTTTGAATTTAAATTTCCTTGATGGCTAAGGACATTGAATCTAAAAGAAATTCTTAACCATTTGTATTTCTTGTTTTGAGAACTCCTATTCAGGTCCATAGTCCATTTCTTAGTTGGGTTTCTGGTTTTCTTCGTTTTGTTTTATTTAGTTCTTTGTATATTCTATACGTCAATCTTCTGTCAGATATATAGCTCATACAGGTTTTTTCCCATTCTGAAGGCTGCATTTTCACTCTAGTGATGGTGTCCTTTAATAGACATACTATTTTTAGTTTCTTGGGTCAGTTGTTGGTCTGAATGTCTGTGCTATTGGGTCCTGTGCAGAAAGACCTTGCCCGTGTCTATAAGTTCAAGCATCTTCCTGCATCCTCTTCTCTCAGGGTCATGAAACAAAACCTTACACTGAGGTCCTTAATCCATTCGGAGATTTTTGCAATATGAGCGGTAAGGGTCTGGTTCTTCCATTCTTCTGCATGTAGTTATCTATTTCCCTAGCATCCTTTGCTGAAGATGCTACCTTTTCTCTGGGTCAGCTCTCGATGGAGCATCTAGATCATGTTTCCTTTCTCCAAGGCTCAGGGACCATCATGGAAGAAGGGCTGGGAGGGTTGTAAGGGCCAGAGGGAATAGATGTCTGTAGCAAAACCATATTTGCTAGGCATGACAGGACAGTTACATCATGATTTCACAATTGCTGGGACTGAATGCACAAGACTTAAACAATATCAAGCTAGCCAAACTCATATGGATGAGAAGGGATCATGGTGCTCCACTCCTATCTGAAAAGCTAGTGGCATTTGAAAATTGGTGGCTTCTGGAGGTAACCGACACACACACACACATATATACTCTCACATCTATTTATATGTATATATATACTCTCTCTCTTTCTCTCTCTCTCTCTCTCTCTCTCTCTCTCTCACACACACACACACACACACACACACACATATATATATATATATATATATAGAGAGAGAGAGAGACAGACAGACAGACAGAGACAGAGGACAGAGCATGGACTGAAGCTGGGAGGAGAAAGGGGCTGGAAGAGAAAGGGGAGAAATTGTACAGAAGTGAATGGAAAGTGGATCTGATGTAAACACATTACATACATGTATTAATGTTAGACAGCATACTTAAAAACGGACAAGTAAATACATATTTATAAATAACTAAAAAGATTATAAAAATAAATAGTAGTGTTGCCATAGCTGCAACTATGTGCCAAATTCCTTCACACCACTGCTCATAGCAGCTCTCGTCAGCTGGGAAACTGAGGCACGCCGGAAACCATGCGGAGATAGTGAAGGTCCACGTCATGATGCAGATACAATTGCTCATCTAACTCCCCATGCTCTTCCAGAAGCTTTGCTACCATGACCCAGCTGAGCCACTAGCCAGGTCTGTTACCTTGTGAAAGTCACCTGCTGGCAGTCATAGGAGTGGGTCTCCCTGGAAAAGAGCTACCATGTTTCTGTGAGCCGTGACATCTTATCTGCAAAATGAGGATGTCACAACTATTCAGGTGGCTCTTTGGTCACCTAGTGTGTAATTTTCATAAGAATTAGGGCATAGCTATAGAAAGCAGTAATTTAGCTGTATTCTTAAGACACATCCCAGAGTTCCAGGTTAAATCATTATATGTATATATGTATATACACACATATATACTATATAGTATATGTTTATGATATATGTGTTTACTAGTATGGGTACTGCTATTCTAAGCCAAGACCACACACCACGTTCATTCTCTTACATTATTCATGTGTTTAATATTTTTTTTATCCCGAGTTGTGCCTTCTAGACAAGGGCTTGTATCTTCGTATCAACCCAAGTGCCATTTGATGGTCAAATCTAATGCACATCTTTGTCATTTATTTCTAGAACAAGAACGAGCTGATCTCTGACTTTTCCCTGATTTCTTTTGCAGAGCATACTTAATTTCTTTACTTCCCAAACCCGGCAACAATGAGGCATTTGTTCTCCACACTGTAGCTCTGCTGCCTCAAATCTTCTCAGAGTAATTTTAGGTCAAGTGCAGCCAGAGAAATATAATAATCTTTTGTTCTTATAACTTTACCACTCCCATTTTCAGACTAAAATTATATAAAGGATTTAATTATTTGCTTTGCCACTGACTACAATTATTTGGAAAAATTTCTCTTTTACGAATCAGTATTTTTAATCTACTTTAAATACATTCACAAGGGTTCATTTTCTTTGCAAAGCTTTAGGATGGAACAGTATACCTCTCTGCTTTGAAGAAATCCCGTTGAAAAACGCGAGCTTCAGATCTCCATGAAGACGTATTTGCTGGGTAACCATCTGGCAGAGAGGGACAAATTCAACTCCTGAACCTTATGGCTGGCCTTCCTGTCACCTTGCCCACTAGGAAGAGACACAGTGCGCTCAGCTGCGCGCCAAGCTCTGGCTCGTGGGGGTGGGGACACAGGTGTTCGCCCACCTGCGCTGCAGCTGGGTATGTTCTTGCCTGAGTGAGATGGGCTTGTCAGCCATCTTGAAGCAATCACAGTTGATCTTCTTGGAGATTCTCCTTAGCTGCGATCTTCACTTGACCCCGGACTATTTCACCTCATGGCGGTGGTGTGTGGACCGTGGTGGGTATGTCAAAACTGCCTGATGAGGATGAGCTTCACTGTCTACGTCATGTAGCATGGGAACAGCCATGCCTTGATAAGACCACTAAGAACTGTATCTAACAGCACTGACAATTGGCTTCCAAAGAGTTATTGCATGAATTGATAGTATTGTACAGCTACTTTGTGCGTGTGTGTGTGTGTGTGTGTGTGTGTGTGTGTGTGTGTGTATTCTCTGTATGAGGAAGTATGACAGCTTGCTTGGGCTGTATTAACTGTAGGTTGTCAGCCAGCACCTTCTGCTGTCCAATATTAGCACATTCTGGGTTTTGTTGGGGGAAGCAGGGAGCTGACACCTGTTGTCAACATTCCAGGCACCGAGGTCTGTGTTAGTTTGTGTACCAGTTAATAAATGACTGTAAGAGCCCCTCCATTTATAGTTTTAATGCTCTTTTTTATCATATCCCCATAACTGCAAAGCAATAAAAGACAATAAAGTCATTGTAATCTTAGCTCCAGTAATTTCAGAAGCAATAAACTCCACTAGCCAACCGTGTCTGAAAAGGGATGCTCATGTGTTCCCATCTCTCAGGGTCGTGCAACTTGCATCTTGATGAATGTATTACTCAAGTATAACGTGCTGAAAGAGCTCCCCTGCAGCTGGAGCACTGCCTGCAGCAGATGCACATGTGCACTCTGTAGAGATGTGCCTTGCATTCCAGATCATAAGATGTTATAGACAGAACTAGGTCCTTTGGAACGTGAATTTTTTTGCAGGCAAAATAAATTTGTCCTACAAAGGCTTCAAAGTAGATAGTAACAAGTCAAAACAAATATGGCTATCCCAGATAGCTTATTTATGCATATAATTTATATGCCTATGCATTTATTTTGACAAAAATGTGCATGGTATTATCAAAGCTTAAGAAATATATATATATATCAATATATATTTATGCTACTAAGTAGGATTCTATAATTAGGCACACATAAAAATCAGATATATAAAGCAGTAGGTGAGGCACCATAATTTAAAATAAATATTTTTGCTATAGATTTGAGAACATAGAATCTAGAAATAGTGGAAGTGGGGTTCATTTATGTACAATGTATGTGTGTATATACATACGAATAGTATATATATATATATGTATATATATACAAAATTGGACACTATACCAAGTACCACAGAAACTCAAACTAATAGTATTAAGAAATGATTTTTTTCTCTGAATTACTCATATTTTTGGCCAGCCTTGCTCTCGACTCAGATTAAGAATAGTAAGTAAATATTTAATTTTAAGTTAATTGAACTGGCTGACTGACTCATGAAAAGTCGTTTTTGGCAGTGACGGGCTGAACAACCTAGAGAGTCTGAATGTCAAGTTCTGTTGTGTTTCTGGAGTGTGTTCAACTGTTAGACTCGGGGGAAAAATGGCCCAGAGTTTTGAAAATGTGAAGTTGGTAGCTCTCAGTGGTCTGCCGTTTAACAAAGCAGAGGCATGTGATTGCTTTGGGTGAGCGTCATGTTCGTGTTCTCAGCCCCGCTGACCGTCAGTTTTTACCAACATCGCTCTCATTCAGAATGAGAGCGAGGGAAACTTTTTACTTTCCTCATAACTAAAGGAGACTGTGGCATGTGACCAAAGCTGTGTTAGAACCAGCACGGAAAGAGGAGAAACTCTAGCGTCTCTTAGTACCGTTGGGAGTTGAATGTCCAAATTTGACCTCTGTTTTCCTTGTGAAGGCTTTTGCGCAAAGCATATTTTTCCCTCAATATTATCTTCAAAAATTTCTTCCTAGCACCCCATACTGAGAGCTAGATTGAGTCCATACTGAGAGCCAGTGTTGAGTCCATACTGAGAGCTAGATTGAGTCCATACTGAGAGCCAGTGTTGAGTCCGGTCAGGTAGACGGTCAGAGGCCCTGATTCCCAACCTCCAATATCAGCACATTTCTTGTGGTGTCGACCCACCACGCACAGGGTGTGAATGGAGCCGAGGTCCCGCCCAGCGGATATAGGAGTGCGATAGGACTTCTTGAGCGAAACCCTCTGAAGTCCTAATCTAAAACAAATAGTGTCTCCCTGTCCTCAGGGAGAGCCTGCATTTCCAACAGCTTTCCAGGGCAAGGAAAAGGTCAGCAAACATCACCAGCATCAAAGAGGAAGCCGATAAGACTCCTTCACAACCAGCAAGACCAGAGCAGTAAGGATGTTAGGATGAGAAAAATGTTGGGTCAACTCCTTAGCCTTGGAAGGAAGTGGGAGCCTCCGGAGTTTACTGGTCTGTAGAGACAAAGTATCGACAGTCTTCAAACACTGGTGAACTAATTGGTAAGAAAGATTGGCTGGATAATTCTTTTAAATAGTAGCTTTGATGGGAAAAACACTATTTGGATGTATGATCTCCAGTAGAACAGGCCGATTCCAAGAGAAAGTTATTTCTGTGTTTCAAGGAACTGTAAGATAAGAGGAGGAAGACAATGCTAACCCAGCCCCCCCCATAAAAACTGCAAACCCAGATACATATGTATGACCCCCCCATATAAAACTACTAACCCAGATACATATGTATGACCCCCCATATAAAGCTGCAAACCCAGATACATATCTATGACCCCCCCATATAAAACTGCAAGAGAAGGGGCTTTTCTCTTCATTTGCCATGGGCCCTAAAATATCTGAATTACAGAGTCGGTTCAGTCTGCCTGGATTCTGTGTGTGAATCTTCATTTTTAGACAGGCTGCTGGGGACTGCTCCTGAGCTGATCCAATGGTGTGGACAGTAGGTAAAGGATTCTCACGAAAGCTGACGGGTTTCTGTTTTCACTTGGATTTGGAGACTAAAGACAATGCTGATGCAGCACTGGGACCAATGCCTTCCCACCATTAGGTTGGCTGACTCAAGTACCTCTTCGGTGTCTACCGTACTATAAGAATGCTTCCGCCTTCAAGGCCTCTAACCGACTTGCAATTTATTCTGTGTTATGAATTTGTGTGGAGCTGGCAATCTGAGGGAAAACCCAAACTGAAAAGATTCTTTTTTTTTTTTTTTGCTCCTTTGTTTGAAATTATCATCTGCCATCTTCCTGACCCGAATTCTGACAACACAATTGCTATGAAATATCGGTTTGAACTCAAAAACCAGAAATCCTGACTGGAGTTCTTTGCCAAATAGGTGCTAGTTAGAACCAGCTGCCCACAGCGGAACTGCTGAAGGCTTCAAGGCTGCCTGTGATCTGAGAAAACCCCGGCTCAGCCTTTTCAAAGCGGGGAGATTGCCATTTTGCAAAATTCTCCAGGATGAGTGATGTCATCTGTGATAAATCAATGTGTTGTCTCTTTCCTTGTTGAATTTATCACTGTGGATGTCTTAGATGGAAGGAGAAAGAGTCGGGGTTTAGGTGGGCTTGTGTGTGTTTCTGCATGTGTATGCGGGCATGCATACATGTGTGCATGTATTCCTGCTTGTGTGTCTGGGTGTGTACTTGTGTGCTTGTATTTGTGTATGGAGCATTCTCATATGTGGACGTGTGTATGCATGTGTCTTGGTGGTGAAATAAAAAAGGTAAGATGTCTGATAAATTTACATTGCCTGGGCCCAGAGCCTTGCTGGAGTTAGGAGCAATGCAGTCTCACCTCTGCCTGTCTCCTCTGAGCTACAGGTGGCCCCATTCCATCCGTATTTCCTGAATTTTGCTAATAAAACATACTCTGAAGGGTGGCACTGACCATGGTCATCTCATTAAGCACGAAGTTCTGTTTTCAACATAATTAGTCATCTAATTACTCATCCAAAATTAGTTAGTGCGTTCATATGCCTAATTAATTAAAATTTCATTCAAAGTACCCTGTTGGTAATGCTTTTTGTTCTCCGTTCTGACAAATCAAATTACTGAGGGACAGATTTGATTTAGAAATTGGTTTAGGTTGAGCCTCATCGCAGGCATATTAAAATATTAATGAATAAAAACAGTGAGAATATTAATTTCCATAATTAAGATGTACTCCCCCAGATGTTAATGATTTCTAAGGAGCATTGCTTTCAAGCACAGGAACCATAAATCCCCTAGCGTTTCCGACTGAGCCCTGAGGTTGAAAAGGAAGATTTGAGTTCAACACTTCTGTCCATTCCTAGCAACGAAGCCATAAGCTTAGGGAATAGAAAGCCTAAGGTGTACAAACCTGGGGTGTGTCTCAATGTCATGCCCATTGTCCATGGCTACAAGAGGAGACCTGAAAAGATGGCCAGCTTATCATAGGACAAAGCTGTGGCCAGTAGTGTGCAGGCCTAGAACACATTGCTAGTCTCTGCCGGCACATATGCGTCTACTGAATTTTCCTCAGGACCCTGTGAGGTGTGTGCTATTGTCCGATTTGTCGCAGAAGAGCAAACTGAGGCCCAGAAAGGATCAGTAACTTTCCTGAAGCCGGCAGAGGGAAGCCATAGAGAACTCAGAACACCACCCTCAGAGGTACACCATGTATCACAGACTTTGCTGTGAATGTGCCACGGAGATAAATACCACCAGATGAAAGGCAGGTGCCTAGGAGATTAAGGAGGACTTGGTCTTTGGAGGAGAGAGTCACATTTCTGATGAAGGGAAGAAAGGATGCCAGCAGCCCCACTCAAGGTCAGCCCGCAGGAGAAGCAGACAGCACTGGGGAATGAAATCTGACATTTTCGGAAAACATAAAATAAGTTTTAAGGCTGTCTTCATTGAGGTAAACATCGGTTTTATTAGGAGTTGAGCAGATAAAACAAGGAAGGCAATACTGGCTGCGTCCACTGTGGCTTTGAGAAAGACAAGAGAGATGAAATATGCTTGAGGTTTCTTGCCATGTATCTGTGAGCGACCACCAGCTTCCGGGTCTGCCTTCAGTGTCTTCCCAATATCCCGAAAACCTGGAGAGCATCTCAAGGCCCAGATCACCTAGGTCACTGCCTCTGCCTTTCCCTGTTTGTAGCTCCTGGCTTTAGCCAACCTCATCCAACACTGGTCCTACGTAAGACTTCTCTACCTTGTGACCCAGTAGGGAAGTCTGATTTCTGTTTTTAAATAAGTCCCCTAGTTAGTCGTGTGTTCTGTGGCTGGGCTTGACTTCTCTGACCCTCCTTCTGCTTTTGCACAATAAAGCATGTGTTGTTTTAGATCCAAAGTTGAGCTTTCTAAGTGGTCTCATAATGACTAAGGAGCGTCAGTGTCCTCAGATATACTAGAAAGAAGAACACAACAGTAAACACACTTCACACTAGAGGTGAGTATAGTAAGCATTGAGTTATTTCTTTTGGTAATATAAAATGACTCAATGACTATCAATTAGATGTTATATATTACCATCTGTATCTCCCTTTTCTCTCTTCCTTCCAAGTCAGAGTTACATGTGTTCCCAGGACAGTTAACTCACAGAGAAGGTCTTTGTGTAAATTGGAGTTATTTCTTTTGCAGCTCTACCGTAAACCACGTTTTAAAAAAAAATCTAGTTAAAAGGGTCACCGATTCATCTCTGTATTAGAGTCATAAAAGGAAAAGTTTAAAAGCAAGGGAAGGAGACAGCGATAGATCTCAATTACAGAGCCACACAAACACCAACCACACAAACAATGGGTACTCTCAGGAGTCTCTCCTCGGGAGGTCTTCCTCGGACTCCCTGATCTGCTATTTTCTCTTAAGGTAGCCTTGGCATTGCCGCTATAGAGAGAGGATACACTGGTTTCCCTCTTTTAACTCCATCTCTTAAATTGAGCAGAAAAATTAATGCCTTCATTTTCACAGTCATTTCTCGAGAGGTTCCTTCTCCCCTTACTGGATGTTTTTAAGGAAAGGAGAGTGAAGATGAAATTTCAGGGTGGGTTCAAGAAATGCGTACACAGGCGCTCAGGTGGAAGAGAGGAGGGGAAGGAGAGGCTGAGAGGGAGGACAACGGAGTGGAGGCTGGAGGTGGAAGGCGGGGTGCAGACTCCCCATCTTTTCAGCCTTCCTACAGCTGCCTCTCATCTTCCTCCTGGCGGTTCTGATTCTGCCCTCCAGAACTCCACCTAATGAAGGAGAGCAGCTCCCTGCCTCCCATCCCTCATTCCCCGGGAAGGAGGAAGCCGCAGAAGGTCCATAATTACTCTGGGCTGTTCGAAACTCATTTTCTTGCAGGGAGCCTTAAAAATTCCCCTCTGCAGATATTACTGTGTGTATGATATGCCTCCATCCTGAATCATTATGTCACCGTTTTGTGAGTGTCCAGGGTCTGCATTGGAATGGAGACGCTTTAATTATCAAATTAGCACAATTTCATGGTCGATATGTTCAATTTCTCACTAGAGCTTATTTTTATTTTTTTAAATTAATGATCACTTTCTCCCTAATGAAACAGAGCAGTGTATGCCTTTGCTCCATACTCAGAATACCGAATATTTCCTCAAATCTCCAAGCTGAAGTGTTGCTGGAACAGCCACACGGGAAGCCTTTCCTATGCTGTTTTCCTTTATTCACTTCTTCAATCCATGGCGTTTTATCATCTTTAGAATAATTTTATTAAGTATCATACCGTAACTCTTACACACAGTGCTCACCATACTAGGAATAAATGTAATATAAATATCCAGTTGCCTTTTTCTTCATTTACTTGACATTTTAAATTTTGTTTCATACAACGAAATGGTTTCCAATGTCAAATTTTCTTATGTATCATAATAGTTTGTTCTTATTCACCCCCATGTACTGTCACCCGCCATCTCTCTTCCCATCTCAGGGTCTCCATCCTCATCCCCCACTCCAACTTTCATGACCTGTGTATTTCACATTTCTTAATTGACTGGGAGATTCAGCTCAGCTGGAAACAGCGAAATCTAACCTTTTCTGCGGCAAAACTGCTTGAACTCGTAGTCTCACGTACAGAGGGAAAGGAACTCTGTGTTCACGTAAAGGGGTACCAGGACGTTTCCTGCTGCTAAGGAAGGAAGAGATGTAGGAAGTTATTGGCTTTTCGGTTAACAAGCGGGGGATCTGGTTGGACAAACTACAATGGCTGGAAGTTTCTGGGTTTCTCTGTGCAATGCAAAGTGCTTTGCGGGTTCTGCCATATGTTGGGGAGCGTGTGCATCGCAGACCCTCTACCGTGAGGTTTAGAGCTGTGACGTGGACTGAGATACCATAAGCAGAGTAGCCGTAGCGTGCATAGATTCTACTGAAAGATGCCAGTCGGCAGAGCTTGGTGACCCACACTGCCATCATGGTTAACCTTGCTGTCAAAACAGCTTTATTGATGCGTGATTTGCCTAGTACAAATGCCAGTCTTTAAGGGTGAAATTGAATGAATTTTTGTAAATTGAGTACAAAAATCTAGATTTGAGACATTTCATCACTCCAAAGATCTGCTGGATTCATTTCCGGTGACCACATTCCCTCTCTGCTTGGTCTTCACTAAGCTGCTCTCTCCTTTCTAGGTTTGCCTTTACAGATGTTTCATGAAGAAGTCTTTGTTGTCTGGAGGGCTGGTGATTTTGAGGTTCATTGTATTTAGAGAGAAAAGGGGAGATAATGCGATATTCCCCTCTGTATGTTGTGGATGTGTTTTATTACCATTGATTAATCAAGAAGTTGTTTCAGCCTATGGCAGCGCAGAACAAAGCCAGGCAGGAAATCTGAACAAAGATACAGAGAGGAAAAAAGGTAGAGTTAGGGAGATGTCATGTAGCTCCCAACAGAGAAGGATGCTGGAACCTTACCAGTAGGCCACAACCTTGCGGTGATACATAGATGAATAGAAATGGGTTAAATTAAGATGTAAGAGCTAGCTAGAAATATACCTGAGTCACCGGCCAAGCAGTGTTGTAATTAATATAGTTTTTGTGTAATTATCCATGTCTGGGTGACTAGTAAATGAAGGAGCCTTCTCTCTTTACAGCAAGATTTTTTTTTTTAAGTGAACCTGAATTTTGCCATCAAACGTTCTTGGTTGCAATTGTCTCTCATCACTTTTGCCAACATGCCTACACCGCATGGCCCACGTAGGATCAATAAAAGCCAATTGTGTTAGTGAGAGGAAACAAGGCTCTTTCATGATTGAAAGAACAGGATCAAGAACTTGATGAATGAGATGCAGAAAGAGTAAACAAAAGAAAGGGCCTATGAAATACGAGGAAATGTGAACGTTCTCCATGTAGTGATACTTGCTCAGGAAATGACTAGGGACAGGAAAACAAGCCCAAATAATGGCAAACCTTTATGTGAACAAAGAGAGATGTCCTCATTCAGGGCCCAAATAGTTACCGTGCACCAGCTAAAAATTAGCAGCAGCAGACAAAACAGGACAGCAATGCACCGTGCGCTCACCGCATGGGGAGGAGAGGGCCACACAAAGGAGCTTTCTTTTTGAAGTGTCCACAAACCCCGCAGATTTCTCTATAAGACCCCAGGTCTCACGGAGGATGTTTCATTAAAACAAGAATGAATTCAGCACAAATCCTATGAGAGAAAACATCTTGGAAGATGCGTATTACTTCTCAGGGCATTAGCAAAAGAAAGAATTTTTCAATCATAGTATTTTATTTTTAGAAGAACATTGCTCGTGATAGAGTAATTTTCTTTCTTACACCATTGTGTGTAGTGTGTGTGTGCGCGCGCGTGCGTCCGTCCTACATTGGATTCTGGAACTAACTCAGGTCATCAGGCTCGGCCCTAAGTGCTTTCACTCTCTGAGCTATTCTGTTGATCTGCTGGTAATGTTTCCCAAACTTTTGTTCTGTTGTTATTAAATCTAAAATTGGCTCTCTGTTCTACACCTCATGTTTATCTAGTAGCGCTCATTTATTCGAAACTTAGACATCTCCCAGGCCCGGCACACTCCAGTATCTTCTCAGACTTTATGAAAACATGTGCACATATTCTTGGGTAAATACTCACTGCGCAGGGCATCTCCAGCTGTGTGAATGGTAGAAACAGCCATTCTCTCTGGCAGCCATGTTGGAGCCCAAGGCTAAAGAGAAATGAGTGTTTTTTATCTAATGCCTTCATTATTCTTAAACCCAGACTTTATTTTTCAAACAATTTTAGAATGATAGGAAAATTGCAAATACAGTGCAATGTTCCCATGACCTCCTCCTAGAGCCATGAGGTCATTTTAATCAGTGAACTATTGCTGATGCTAATTGAAATCTATAGCTCACTTGGTTTTCCTTAGTTTTTATCCACTGTCATTTTCCTCCTATAGAATCCTGTCAGGAGTTAGGAATTTCTCTCAGCTGTCATGTTCCCTGAGTCTTCTCTTAGCTATGACATCATCTTAGACTTTAACATTGCCGTTTTTGTAAGTTTTGAGGAAGGCTAGGCACGGGTTTTGAGGTGCTTCTCTCTGCCCGGGGTTTCGTTCTTGGACACGAGGGCATGAAATGTACAGGGGAGGCTCACAGAGGTAAATGTCATCCTTATCCTGCAGTGTGAGAGGAATGTGTCCCCAGCGTGAATGTGTCCATGGAGAAGTCGTCTTCCGGCATCTGGCTTTGGTGGTGATCACCAGGTGTCTCAACTCCAAACTCCTTCACATCTGCCTTAGGAAGTCACTATTTCCACATCACAATAGAGGAGGACGGTGCCCCACTTCCTTGAAGGCAGAATAGGTACATAAATTACTTGAGTTTCTTCTGGGTGAGAGGCTGGTCTTTCTTTATCTTATGTCACTGGGTCCTCAAGCATCTTGGCACTCTGCTTGTTCCTTTGAGTTGCTTATTTATCATCTTACCTTGTTGCTGTTGCTCAAACGGTTTTGCCCCCAGTGTTTGAGAGTGGCTTTGTTTGGTCTGCGTTCCTCTGGAATATACTGTCTCGTAAGGATGTTGGTGGTGGTGGTAGTTTTTCCTTGTTTACTCCCCGGGAAGATGTGATGGTCTCATTGTGTGTATTTCCTCTTCCTGTTGTCCTCTACCCAGTCTGGACTGAGCCAGCCAGCTAGAGAACGCTAGTTATTCCTGTTAGAGAATCATATTAGGGGTACTAGATGGTAATTGTACTTTTCCACTTCTAGGACTTTTTTCTTTCTTATTTTGGGGGGGATTTCATAATACAAAGGAAAGAAAACGTGTATGATGATATTTTGAGATTATGAAAACTACCTTTTATAAGGGTTTAGATAGCTTATAAACCCCAAACAAATTATTCTTACCTTTTACTAAAACCTTGTATATTTCAGATGAATCATTTTCTTTTTATTCCTGTGAAAGACCTTGATTCCAACAAACACTCTCATAAAGTTCTTTTGAATTAGGAATGGATAGAGAATTATGTCACAAAATAAATGAATTAAATCGAGCATAATATTCTAACAAACAATATTTATACAAAACCCATTTCTCTCATATACTGCTTAATGGTGGAGATATAGAGTTTGGTGTTTGGCAGTTTTTCTGCTGTGATAGTATCTTTGGCTATAGACTATCTAGTCTAAGGTTTACGATAGCCCTTGGTAATAGGATCTTATGAGAGAGTACTGAATCCGGTCCACTAGAGCAAGAGGAAAGAGGTCAGTATGACCTAAGGGAGCCACCGATGGGTCTGTAGCTGTTCCTTGACTAATGTGTGGGTGGACAGAACATCACTACAGAATTTTAATTTAAAACTTAGCTTCTCACCAGTAAATTCATGTGTTTCTTCACTCTTTAAGGCACATGTAAGAGCATCTAATTAAGAAATTTTGCTTTAAATAATTATAGTTTGCTAGAAGCTCCACCAGCTGAGAATTTTGGGAGACTTTTCCTATTAAGTAATATGAGTAAAGATTTTTTTCCATTGATCTTGGACCAGATGAAATTAAAACATAAAGGTAGATACCGAAGTTCAGCTGTGGAATGATTCTGGTGTTCTCACAAAGTATGATGGGTGATGCAGAGCAGAGAGCCAGGTGTCGCTGAGGGAATTATCATTTATTACAGACTTGCTGTAGCTATAAATTATAGGTAAGGCACAACCAGACCCTTTGCTTTCTTCTCTTGGGGAAAACTTTGTTCTACTCTAATGATATGCTTAGCAGAATCTATACATAGCTGTATCAGTAGAAGTAAGGACACAATCCAACAATATGGGTTTATCTTCAAGGCTAAACTGTGTATGGGGTTTTTGTAGCAATGTTTACAATAACATATCACCCTAGTATGGTAGATTTCCTTGATTCAGTGAGTAGGATTTAAAAGCAGTCATTGTGGGAGTTAGGATCTTTCCCTAGAAGTGTCTCGTGGTACTAACAGCTCAGGGCATGGATGGGGATTGCTTTTCTTACTTCAGATGCGCAGGAAAACCTGTACTACAGATGTGACTGAGATTGTTTCAAATCTGTGGTTCTCAACCTGTGGGTCGTGTCCCCTTTTGGGGGTCAAATGACCCTTTCACAGAGGTTGCTAAGGTTATCAGGAAACACATATATTTACATTAGGATTCAAAGCAGTAGCAAATTTACAGTCATGATGAAACAATGAAAATAATGTTATGATGGGGGGCAGAGTTCACCACAACATGAAGAACTGTATTAAGCCACATTGGGAAGGTTGAGAGCCGTTCTTTTAATGGAACCTGCTGATTTATATGAAGTATCCCTTCCCTGGATTATTGAACCTTTGCTGAAGTAGTTAGAATCTCAAAAAGAAGAAATACATGGCTGTCATCGGTTGCCTCTTGGAAGCTGCATCTTTCTATGGAGTCCAGCTCAGCAGAAATGAGAAAGGAGAAAGAAAAATGGACCTTCGCTTTAAAGGCGTATAGTTTGCAAATGGAGACTGTGTTTTCATTTCCCGGCCACCCAGGCCCGAATAATCACACAGAAACTGTATTACAATTCTGTTTGTCAATGTCTCAGGCATATTCCTAGCTAGCTCTTTCATCTTAAATTAACCCATTTCTATTATTTTATATTTTACCACGATTCTCGTGGTTTGATACCTCACATCTTGCATCTTGGGCGGCTACATCGCATCTGCACGACTCCCCCTTCTTTCTCCCGGCATTCAGTTTAGTTTTCCACCAAGCTATTTTCTGCCCTGCCATAGACCAAAGCAATTTCTTTATTAGCCAATGTTAATACAACGTACTCATAGCATGAAGAGGGGAATCCCACATCAATAGTTTCAATAGGTGTTTTCAAAAATGAGAGGCACACAGTGAGTAGTCACAGATTGCATAGCAGTGTAAGCCCTGTCTGCTTTATTTTTTTATTTTTTTTATTTTTGGTTTTTTGAAACAGGGTTTCACTGTGGCTTTGGAGCCTGCGCTGGAACTAGCTCTTGTAGACCAGGCTGGTCTCGAACTCACAGAGATCCGCCTGCCTCTGCCTCCCGAGTGCTGGGATTAAAGGCATGTGCCATCACCGCCCGGCCCGTCTGCTTTCTTGTGACTCCATGGCAACTCTTCTTTTCCAGAATTGTTTTCATGGATCCCACACCCCAAGCCTGCTGCCCTGCAGTGCAGGATTTTCTACCTCTCTAGGCATGCCTGGCCAGTCTTCAGAGAGGGCAGATGGAAGAAGCCATGTCAAATACATTCCCAGTTCTCTTTCACTCTGCAAACTAGAGGATTCACTGACCCAGCCAGCTGGGGCTGAACCCATCTTCCCACGAGTATCCTGTGTGTTTTCCCTGAAGGAAAACTGTCATGGTAAACATCACTGTCCTTCCTGTATGTGTGCTTCGGGCACTAGGAAGAGGGTCCATTGGAGTTGAGGACCGCTAGAGAAACACGGTCTTTCTAAAACATTCTATGCAGTACTGCGAGTGAGTGGCTCACAGTTCTCATCCGTTTCTCAGTGAGGGTAGGTGCGTGGCTGGAGAGATGGTTCAGTGGGTAAAATACTCACCACATAAGCTTTTTGACTAGAGGTCCATCCCTGGAATCCATCATGGAAGAAGACAACTAACTCCAGAAAGTGTTCCCTACCCATGCACACCATGACATGGCATGCATATGCTGTACACACACACACACAAATAGACTAACTGCCATTGACAAAAATGATTTAAAACAGGGGAAGTTGAATATTTAAAGTTTTAATTTATTTTTATTGTACATGTATGGCACATATGTGTGCATGTATGTACATATGTGTGTGTGTGTGTAGGGATACAGTTGTAGAGGGCAGAGGCCAGTTTACTATACTTTTGAGACAATGTCTAAAACTCACCAAGCAGGCTAAGCTCCCTGACCAACGCTTCTGTCTTCCCAGAGCTGGGATTGCAAGCATGTATCGACACCCAGGGCTCTTTTTTACATGGGTTTTAGGACTAGATCTCAGCTTTTCATGCTAATAAGGCAAACACTTTATGACTGAGCCATCTCTCCAACCCAAAAGTTGAACTTTGACATTATTTGACATTGAGAGCCCATTGCCTCAAAGAACTGAGTAGCAGCCATGGGTCTTTTTGTGGTGAGCCTGCCCTTCCTTCAGCTCCCATCCTAGTCGCCACCAAATAAGGATGGGGGTGGCTTTTTAAAAACTTGACACAAGCTAGAGTCTTCTTGGAAGAAGATCCACAACTGATAAAACGCCTCTATCAGATTGGCCTGTAGGCAGAACTATGGGAGCATTTTCTTGATGGTTGATGAGTAAGGGCCCAGCCCATGGTGGGTAGTGCCATCCCTAAGCATGCCCTGGAGTATATAAGAAACCAATCTGAGAAAGTCATGGAGAGTGAACCAATAATCAGAGTTTCTCCATGGCTTCTGCTTCAGTTTCTGTCTCCTTGTTCTGCTCTTAAGTTCCTGCCCTGACTTCCCCCAGAGACAGACTGTGGCCTGAGATGTGCAAGCCTAAGAAGCGTTTTCCTCCCAAGGTCAAGGCTTTTGGTCAAGGTGTTCATCACAACCAGAGTAAAAGAGATTAGAACCCGGCCTGAGCACATATCAGTGAAGAAGATGGGTTTAGCTTTAAAAACCAGTAAAGGTTTCCATGCACAGTGGAGCTGGCTCTGGGCTGTGGGATGCCCAGGTTCTCGGTTACCAGCTTCACTCCCACTGGGACATGCAGCCCATGAAGAGATATACTCTTTAGGGGCGCGAACAGCCATAGCCTCTTTGCATGTTTAGAACACATTTGTGCACACATGCCTCATATTGGGGATCAAAATACATTATAAACCATGGGAAAACAAAGACATGTTTATTCGATAGCTTTATTCTTTCAAATATGCATCAGTTAAACATCGGATTCCAAAGTATTTTTGATAGTCTCCTTAGAAACAGGTGCAACTTTAGAATTTGAGATTTCAAAGTAGATGTAAGTAGCTTCAGCACTGGGGAGTGAAGACAGGGAGCTCACTGGCCAGATAGCCCAGCTGACATGGTGAACTTCCAGTTCAGTGAGAGACCCTGTCTGGAGGGAATAAAGTGGAGAGAGACAGAGGAAGACATCCATTCTTCTTTGTTCTTTACATGTGCAGAGCAAGGAAGTGGTTTTAGAAGGATGTGTCGGATGGAACTGAGTGAAGCGAGGGAATGGCTCACCGTAATGACTATTATAGTTGGGGATGGAATTGTGGTGAGGACAGTGGACGCTACAAAGGAAGAAGAGATGAGCAGTAGATTTCAAAGCAGATGGAGGTGACACATTAAATAATCTACTACAGCCATGCATAGTGCCACATTTGGTATTCAAGAGGCAGAAGCAGGCAGATCTCTGTGAGTTCAAGGCAAGCATGGCCTAAATAGTGAAACCAAGGATAACAAGGGCTGTATAGAAAGACCCTGTCTCAAGAGACAAACAAACAAACAGAAGGAATAGAGAGTGAACCTTTGAAGCACTCTGGGAAAATGTGTGTGTGCTTGTGTGTGTGTGTGTGTGTGTGTGTGTGTGTATGTGTGTGTGTGTGTGTATGTGTGTGTGAATCTTATCCTACATGGAGAAGGCGAGAGATACAGAGGATCCTGTTGTAATTAGGGGAGAGAGGTGTGTGCGTGTTGTATGTTCCCCAGCCGCCTGGCTCCCAAGTCCCCAGCCGCTGGCCTGCTCAGCGGCTGGCCGCCTGCACCCGAAATAACCACATGAGGATGGTATTCATTTAAACTCTGCCTGGCTTATTATCACTAGCCTTTTCCCGGCTAGCCCTCACCTCATAAACTAACCCATTATAAAAGTCTGTAAGTCACCACATGGTGATGTACCGGAAAGGTCTAACCTGCATCCATCTGTGACGGTGGCTCATGGCATCTGGCCCACTTCCTTTCTTCTCCTCCCAGAACTTCCGTTCTGTCTACTCCGCCCACCTAAGGGCTGAACTGTCTATAAGCCAGGCAGCTCTTTATTCAACCAATCAAAGCACAGAAATACAGGTGGACCCTCCCACAGGATCCTAAGGGTACATGAAAATTAACCCAAGGAGGAAAGGGTTTGAGGTGGAATGGATCTCATGTACAAAGAGCAGGAGATGGGGAGAGAATACATTCTATTCTTGGCATAAAACGTTAAGAAGGGCTGAGTGTAACATTTCAGAGACATAATGATGAGATGAGGGCAAAGGGATAGGAACAGAGGCCAGGAATGACTGCTTGAAAAGTACTTTGACCTTTTAATAATTTTGAGTAAGACTCTTTACTGGGCATCAGCTGTGAATGTGACTGGGTGCCACCGTAGAATTCTGGGGCTTGTGTGGGGATGGTCTTAGAGGTATAAGATCTGTTTCTTTTTTTCTCCCTTCTCTTCCTCATCTTCCTCTTGCTCCCCTTGCTCTTCCTCTGTCTCCTGTTTCTCCTCCTTTTCCTGCCCCTCCTGATATCCCTTCTCCTGTCTTAGGTTGGAAATAGAAGCCGTGAACCCCACCCCAAAGGGCAGGCTAGTGGTTTACACAGCATCGTGGGGCAGAGAACTTGACACACAAGCACTGTGGTTCTAGACTGACTTCCCAGCACCCCTGTGAAAGACAAGGCATGGATGCCTGCACCTGCAACTTCAGCCCAGCTGAAATGGCGAGCGTCCAGTTCGGTGAGAGACCCTTGTCTCAAGGACATAAAGTAGAGAGTGACAGAGGAAGACACCCATTCTTCTCTGGCCTCTGTATGTGCAGACCAAGGAATTGGCATTAGAAGGATGTGTCTGGCTGCCACGTGGAACCCACTGAAGCTAGGGAAAGGCTCAGTGCGATGAATACTATAATTGGAGCTTGAATTACGGTGAGGGCAGTGGCAGTTACAAAGACAGTGGAGGTGAGAAGCTGGAAAACTGAAGATGCTTTAAGGATGGGATGTGTTTTGAGTAGCCAATCTCACCTTTGGGTCTGAAGCCTGGGTTGTTTATCATTGCATATGTACTTAGTAATAAGAGAGGACATGACACATCCCAGGAAATACCTATGCTTGGATGGACGGATGGATGGATAGATACAAGGGTGACATTGTATTCACCCTCTCTTTTAACCTCTAGCACCTGGAAAGTATGATCTCTAACTTAAAAGAAATGCCAGGCACAGGTTGGTTTGAGTGCAAACAGAATGAATTGGACTCAAGTGCGCTGAGCTGGAAGCGAAGGTATTTTCCAGGAGAAAAGGTTCCTCAAGCACTGTAGCTCATGGGAGGATTCAAGGAGGTCACAGAAGGGTTCAGGGCTGTGTCTGCATAAAGACAACCCGGACTAGGTATAGATCCAGAGAATAACAGAAACAAAAAAGTCTAGATTCTGGGGTGGATGCAAACAACCCCCTTCCCCTGCCCTGCCAAATTCATGTGAATATACACTGATGAACTTTTAATCTTGGGGATGGATCCTGGGAGATCAACCAAACTCAGAGAGCCAGGAGGAAGCTGGGGCTGGGAGAGGTGGGGATAGTTTGGAGTTTAATTCCCACTCTTCAGGCCCTCAAAGGCTCCTTTCTCTTCTGTCCCCTAGTCCCCCTGCCCTTATGGGGTATTTGTAGTCACTGGCAGAGAGACTTCATTTCAGCTCTACAAGGAGCCCTCAGGGTGACCAATGGAAGACAATGTAAATGCATTCCCAGAGAGAGATTATATTTTTCCCTTGAAAATAGTTGAGGGATTACTCATGGCTTTGGATCCTTCCCTTCTGCTGTGGATGGTGACGGTCCATGTGACATTTCTGTTGTGCTACAGCGCATAATGACCATGTGACATTTCCATTGTTCTCCAGTGCATGGTGCCTGTCCATGTGACGTTTCTATTGTGCTACAGTGGATGGTGACCGTGTGACGTTTTCGTTGTGCCACAGTGGATGGTGATGGTCCGTGTGACATTTCTGTTGTGCTACAGTGGATGGTGACGGTCTGCATGACGTTTCCCAAACTGTATCGGAGGCCCACGGTGGCTGACTATATAATGTGATGGCTTGGAATAGTATCATGGAATAATGATATCTTCCTGAAAAAAAAAAAAAGCAAGTAGAAGAACATAGTAGGGAGGAAGAGAAAGAACCTCGGGTTCACTTATGGATCTACAAGTGAGTAGGCCACAATCAGCTGGCTATGGCTGTTGTCTGAGTTTCTGTCCTGCCCGGTTCCCTCAATCATTAAGTCCCAAAGAAATCACACAGAGGTCTACATTAACTATAAACTGATTGGCCCATTAGCTCAGGCTTATTATTTACTCTTATAACTTATCTTAGCCCATTATTTTTGTCTATGTTAGCCACATGACTCAGTACCTTTTTCAGCAAGGCAGTCACATCTTGCTTCTTCTGTGGCTGGGTCACGACTATGGACTGCGTCCTCTTCCCAGAATTCTCCTGTTCTCTTTGACCCACCTCTACTTCCTGTCTGGTTGTCCCACCTATACTTTCTGCCTGGCTACTGGCCAATCGGCATTTATTTAAACTATAATCAACAGAATACAGACCATGGTTCCACCCCATATGGTGAGCATGTATGTATATTATATTATATATGAAGGAACACTGCAGCAAATAATGCTTTTATAGTCAGGGGATGTGATTTCTTCCTAGGCTTAGATAAAGGACTTGCATGCTTCACGGGTCATCATTGTCAGTCTGTACCTAGTTCTGACAAGGTGCTTCCAGGTTAATGACTTGATATAAATGCAGCCTCCCCGCGTAGACGATGCCATCTTTCCTTTGTGTATTTATCTATTTATTTAGAAATTCTATAAAGCATCACTGTGGGGAAAGGCACAGGAGCTCCGGGCTACAGCAGGAAATCTTGCTGAGTTCACACTAAAGCAGACTGCTGTCTCTCCTTCCTCACCCACCCACGTGCCTCTCACCTGACAGGGAAAGGCTGGCAGCACCTGCTAAATGCCTGGCTGCATAGGTCAGAGCAGCTGTGAAGCCCACACTCACGGTCTGAATGCAAATGGTGACCATCACGGCTCAGGGAGGACCACCCTTCCTCGCAAAACTGCTCATTAATTTCTTAGGAGACGTATTTTCAGACGGCTTGCTACTAAATAGCCTATGCCCGTGTTTCTGTTATGATTTCTTGTTATCTATATTAAGACCATTTAGGCGCTGTCTGGACATAGGCACGGTTGGCATTCAGTGCAGTTTGATCATATTCCAGGCCCTGAGCCAGAATGCTCGGCAGCGAGGAGATGGAGCCTTCACCTTTAGTCAGAACAGAGCAGCCATGACCAAACACCGGGATTGAGTTCGTGATTCAGGGGCCAGGGTAGTGTGGAGGAGGAAGGTAGAAATCAGATCCGGCACCAGAGAAAGATAACAGAGGTTCTGATTTGAAGATTGAAGAAGAAAGGCGAAGGAGGGCGTGCTAGATGAGGCTTATGGGCGAGGCGTGGAGGGAGGACTTTGCGTGGTAGCTGGGACATCTGCAGCACACCACACCTCTGACAAGTAACCCCCACGCCACGGGCTGCGGCAGTTTCTCCCCGGTGTTGCTGATGATACCTTGCGGTGTATCCTATACCCCACAGACAGGTGAAGGGTCCCGTGTCTTCGTTATCATCTCGTCGTCTATCTCATTGTGGGGAATGCCTGTGAGACTGATCAGTCAGCTTCTCATTTGTGCTTCGTCTCTCCTAACCTCTTCTCACTCAAGCTGCCCGGCCGGCCGTCTTGTTGCTGGTCTTTACTCTCTTCCAGTTAATTACGTAAGGACCTGCACCAGAGAAAAGAGAGTTCATTAAGCTCATTAGCAACCTCACTTCTGGCCAGGTAGTTTCAGCCATATTTGCACTGGGTTCCTGGTGCCATCTTTCTAGTCCTGGGGAAGGACGCACTCCCTGCCCGCTCTTTTGCCCTGACTGAATGGGTGATCTGTGGAATCAGCTCTCTGTCTTACCGCACGTTATTTCTATGCACGTAGATAAGCATATTCACACAGGAAATGGCAGATCCAGGAAAGAATTTAAAATTGAGTAATACATATTACCCAGCATGAAAAAGGGGGAAAAAAAGCACACACCAAAGGGATAAAAATTTAAGTCATTGATTTTCACACATACACACACAAACACACACATACAGCATGAAATTTGAAGACGAATAAAAATATTTGGGAGAAATGGCATCTGTTTGATAGAATTTTAAATACTCTTAAGTTCCTATGGGAGGCAAAGATCAATAATGATTTAAATCATTAATCAAGACAGCTTAGCTTTATCTTCTCAGTATTATTTTTTAATAAAATATTTTTCTTTAGTGCTTTCTGAAGCTAAGGCTTTTTTTTTTTTGGTACCTGTTATCTGTGATGACAAAATGAAGGATTACCGCATAATTTATTTCTTTTTCCCTAAAAAAAAAAAAAATGAGAGCTAACTGCTAAGACAGCTCCCACAAGGAGGCAGATAGCTCAGGCTTTAAATGTCAGACACAGCAGAAATATCAAAATGCTGTTATTCCTGAATAACCACTGAGGTCAAAGGGCAGACTGCTGGAATAACTGCTGAAGGTCATTCCAGGGAGCTGGCTGTTTTATTCTTGTGGACTTATATAGCTGTTTCCTGATCCTGTGAACTCTCCCACGGGGTCACAGAGAAAAGGGTCTTACCCAGTGTTACTGACGAATCAAATCAAAATGCCTCTAAAGCACTCGTCGTCAAAGAGAAAATCAACAGGAAGAAGACCAAAAAGCTAAGTGCTGTGCCTGAGAAAACTCTTCCGGATCTAAATCCAAGTATGGAAAAATTCCTAGGTATTTTCTGAACCCAATGTAGAGAGGATATCATTTCTCATAATCTACCTCCCCCAAGTGACGGATTAAAAAAAAAAAGTAGCAGCTAAATATAAAATTTTATCAGTCTTTGCATTATCTTCGTTCCCAAAGAAAAGACTACTCCAATTCTCTAACTTTATATGTTCCTCCAGACATTACTTCCAGAACATTCCATACATGTCATGGTTGAACCTGGGATTTGTGTTCCTTGGACTTCATTCAATGACTGCTCCATGACCCTTGCTTTCGGCACTCTGGTTTGAGACTAGAATCTCTGCGTACCTTGTATTCTTGTGTAGTTGCTCTGACATCTGCAGGCCTCCGATGCTGAAGGCAGGCAGCACCGGGTGTTTGCGAGTCCCCCTTGGTGCAGCCTCCCCCCCCTCCCCCCGCCAACCTCCAGTAATGATTTTCAGTGCAAGCCTAGTGGGTGTCTCTTGCTTGGTCTGGTTTTGGAACTGAATTATCCTCGGATAAGAGGGTTTGTGCTTCCTGGCTCTCGACCATTTCAGAGTCACAGCTGCGTTGATTTTTCCCATGCAGGGTTTCATTCTGGCTGTGTGAATGCCACACTATCAAGTTCAAGTGTTCTTTTAGAGAAGAAAGTGAGATTTTTCTGGGAAGATGCTTTTCAGTTTTTTTTTTTAAAGTAATAAGCACATTCAGATACAGTCTAAGAAATAATAAGCCCTCTGTGTCTTGCCAGAAGTAGTTTGGGGTCAAATACGGAAAGAAAAGTGAAGATGTCAGAGCGGGAACCACACCTAAGAGGTGGAACATGTTGCCTGGAGACCTGGCTTCCTAAACGTGTCGAGCAAATTAGACATGAAGTGTGAGCCAAGCTCGCACAGCTTCTGTGTCTCCTTTGGACAGTTCTCTTTAGTGTTTGAGAATGACTTCCTAGGCAGGGGCCACGGAGCTGACCCTGCCTGAAGTTCCTAATGCCTACCTCTAGGTAGCAACCATACCCCCAATGTCTGTGCTCCCTAGTGAATGAAGGTGTGAGCTTTCGGAAAGAATGGCTCCGTGTAGCCCTGTGCCTTAACATAGACCACTCATCTTTTTTCCTTCACACGGGCTTCTGACTAAATCTAACAAATGTCCTCTCTTCTCCTTTGGAAGGTAGCTGAGTTCTCCAGACTGATCAACTATTCACGCTATTGTCTTCCATTGCCACTCAGCTAGCTGTGACTCCCTCTTGCTAGCTAGCTATCTGTCATCCTCTGTCCCAAGTAGAGTCTTTTCCCTGCCTGGGAAAAATAGAAAGGAAGCTTCATTTTAGGGGTTTCTCTTCTGTCCTGGGTTCATGATGATGCCACCAAAGGTGACCCTTAAACGTGGAGTAAGGCCAAGAAAGGACCCGAGAAGCTCACACCAACGAGACCATGATAACAGCACGGTGAGTTAACAGCAGAATCTGTTCACAGTGAATTCATCAAAGTTCAAATCATGGCTGACGTTTATTCGGATGGACAGATAGGGTCAGAAGAGCCGAGGGAATTTGCTCCAAGTCAGCCAGTTACTGATTGAGTTCAGAATCAATCCCGGGACAGTATCTTTATAAAATCCAATATCCCAAATACCTTTGATCACCTGACAGTAGATGAAAAGAGGCTCCACAGCAGTTTAGCTCTCCAGCTTCCAGCAGCCTGCATGTGTGTGCACAGTGTTCTGTGTATGTGCGCACATAAACATAGATTAATGAGTGATGTCATGTGATACAGTGGCTTAACCCGACTCTCAGATATGCATCCCTAATACACACGTTATCTTGTATCGCATATATATGGAGAGAGAGCATGTCTGTGTAGCTAACTGGCTCATAGGTTGTAGGGTTGGCAGTGCAGGGCCTATAGAACAGGGTGGAAAAGTCAAAAGAATAGAGGCTGCCATCTCATGTCTCAGGCCTGTTTAGAGGGAGGGGAATTCCCTCTTTCTCATGGGACATCAACTTTCTAGGACTTTCCTATGTTTGAATGAGATCCACCACACTGTAGAGGGTGACCTAATTTACCCGGAGTTCACAGATTCAATTGTAAACGGCACCTAAGAAACATTCTCTCTAGACTGACAATTGGCCCAACTGGGAATCACAGCCTTGCCAGTTGAACCTATGAAACTCAGCAATCCTATTGACGGTAGGCAGTTGTCTAAAATTGGTGACTCACAGCTTGGGGACTTTTCTGAGTTTTGCTACTGTAACTGTGAATCAAAGACAGGAGGTAGGTGGTGTGAGTGGTAACAGCCCAGTCAGGGTCACCCAAAGGTCTCCGGAAAGCCACCCTTGGAGAGAGACTTGCTAAGAACCCAAGAAGTTTGGTTAAAGATGAAGGCTGTGGTGCTGGCTCCGTAGGTAAAGTGTTTACCACACAAGTATGAGGACCCAAGTGTGAATCCTAAGAGGACACGTAGAGCCAGATACAGCAACACAAACTGTTAGTGCCCTACAGAGAGATGGGAGGCAGACAGAGAATCCATGGACGCTTATGGGTCAGCTAGCCTGGCGCAGGCTGTGCTGAACTCTTGAAGATTTTCATAGCAAGGCAGGTGGAAGGAGAGAACCTTCACCCAAGGTTGTCCTCTGACCTTCCTGTTTGAGCACACACGTACACACGTGCATAATGCACATACACACAGACATGTGCGCATCCACATGCACAGTACATGCACACAAGCTTTTACGCATACGCATACACATGCACACATATGTATACATGTACACGCGCATATGTATGCACACTCACACACATGCATGTAAGCACAAACATACATGCAAAGACTAAAAATAAAAAGGTAAAGCTCACAAGTGCCTTTCTTACTGTCATAAAAGCTATGGGTGTTCGGTAATGTTCTTCTGCCTTGACCTCCTTCCCTGAGCTGCAGCATTCAGAAGGGGCCTTGATAAGTCAGTGTGGCTGGGATGGACCTGCGGGTGTCATCTCACGCCCCGTTTTTATCCTGCTGTCCTGATCTGGGTCTCTATTTTATCAGCGTAATGCAGTTACTATAAATGAATGACTCTGGGCATGAAATCAAGCTTTGTGTGTAGCCTTGGACTTCTGCTGGACTTGTAGAACGACTTAAGTATCCCTGGCCATGTGGTAACCTTCTGTTTTAGGTGAGTGCTGTCATCCCATGTTCTGTTGGAAGAAGAAAACCTGTGGGGTGAGGAAAAAGGTCACTGCTCAAGGGAGGTCAACTTCAGCGACCCTTGTCAAGTTGACCATGCAGACAAACGACCTTGATACCCAGGATCCAACCTGGATGCGTGTTCTACTGGAGATGCTGTTGACCATGCAGACAAACGACCTTGATACCCAGGATCCAACCTGGACGCGTGTTCTACTGGAGATGCTGTTGACCATGCAGACAAACGACCTTGATACCCAGGATCCAACCTGGACGCGTGTTCTACTGGAGATGCTGTTGACCATGCAGACAAACGACCTTGATACCCAGGATCCAACCTGGACGCGTGTTCTACTGGAGATGCTGTTGTTTAGCATCCTTGATCCCGTGATGTCACCTAAACTCGGGGGTGATGGTACATAGACTTTAGGTGTTAAAGTCGTTTACAGCAAATGTGACTGACATGGTCTCCAACTATTGCCTGACCCAGAATTATTCTTCCAGGAAATCTCAGTAACATCTGGAAGATAAATGATCCCCTTGTATTCCCATGCAGATTTTACTGTACCTCCTGCCATATGGCTTCTTCATCTTGTGAAAATCAGTGGTACGTTATTACAAAGGATGTTTTCTTAATAAGCAGTTCTAGTTTACTTCCAAATGAATAAGTGTTGGGTATGGTGGTGCACACCTTTAGTCCCAGCACTTGGCGAATGGGTCTCTGTGAGTCCCAGGCCAACAAAGGTCACGTGGTGAGATCCTGAAAATCCAAAAAGTAAAATAAGTGCCTAAGAAAGATAAGATGAATTAACATCTAGAATGAAGCCATAGCTTTGAAACAAAAGTCAGCCCTCACCACCTTTGACTTTCTAATGTAAATATAAGGTTTTTTTCTCCCTTAAATCAAGTTACTTAAGAATCTGAACAGAAACTTCACACCTGCAGATCATCTTAGAAAAATGTGCAAAACGCAGACACATTCTTAACAAATATAGAAGTAGCATCCACACATTGGAAATAGCAGCCGAGAACCATGCAATCTTACCAACTTGCAATAAAATTTCGAAATGAAAAAAAAAAAGGCTCCCCCACAAAGAACAGATGAATAGAACGATTCTACTGCTAAGATGGGAAGACACTTAGCATCATTTTTTAGCACATTAGTTTTTATCTGAGGACATTTGAAAAAAATCACTGGATTGAAAATATAAAAGTAAAAACAGAAATGGTTTTCCTTGGGAGCTAGTGTTCACTATTGCAGAGTATTGTACTAAACTTAAGGGGTGTAAGTAATTGCATGCCATCCCATTAAGTTATGCCAGCATGTCACTTTGAATGGTGGTTTGAAAGAAAACGGCCTATAAAGAGTGTGGCACTGTTAGGAGTTGTGGCCTTGTTGGAGTAGGTGTGGTCTTGGTGGAGGAAGTGTGTCACTGTGGAGGTGGGCTTTGAAGGTCTCATATATGCTTGAGCCACTCCCAGTGCCTCAGCCCACTTCCTGTTGCTGTGAATCAAGATGTGAGAATTCTTGGCTACCTCTCCAGCACCATGCCTGCCAGCATGTGGCCATGCTCAGTGTCAATATGGTAATGGACTGAACCTCTGAAATGGTTAGCCTCATTCAAATGTTTGTCTTTGTAAGAGTTGCTGTGGTCACGGTGTCTCTTCACATCAACAACAACCCTAATGAAGACACCTTGATGACCTTGCCTCATCGCTGCCATGTGGAGGAAGACTTATCCACATGAATCAGGAAACACAGTATGACGAGAACACAGAAGTATTTACAGCAGACGGCTAGGTGAAGACAAGACCAAATGATGGGCAGAGGAACTCACGGCTCTTCAATTTGATCATTCAGGAGCTGAACTGGACCCTTGACCCACTAGTGTGCAGCTACCTGCCATTAGCCTTACTATCCAGTGGCTTTTGTGTTAGTAACAAGTAAATAAAACCTCACTTCTCAGAATGTTATTCAGATTCTGAGCATTGCTAACCTTGGTCTGGACACTATCATCAATCAAGTGGAATTCAAAGGGATAGGATGAGTAAATTTTAGCAATTCTGTTGTAAGTCACAAAGTTTACAGATGAAAGACCTGAAAAGTTCAGATCAACTTTATGATATCATTTATCTTGCTCCCAAATTTTTTCCATATTGTTCTCACTGTAGTTCATGCCAAGTCTGGTTCATCATGCAAGCCCTTAGGTTCTGCAGCAGCAGGTTACTTGGGGTCCTTGTGAGGTCTGAGCACCTTTCAGGCTACTATCCTTTCTGGGCATCTTGCTTCTGTTTACCCTGGCTGTTCCTTCCTGTCTTTTCATATTGCAACTGATGCACTAAACTGGCATACTAATTGTTGCACAAAAATGTACATCTGACCTACCATCCTGCTGCTGTAATTCTGTTACTCATTCCTTGTTTGATTCATCCATTAAAAGGCTACGTGAAGTTATGGGATCAGCATAGATGTCTGTCAATGGAAAAGATAACATTGCACCATTTGCACTGAGGAGATTTATTCAGTCGGAAAGAATATAATTATGTTGTTGGCCAGAGAATGGATTTTTACTGGAGATCATATTAAGTGAAATTTGTGGGTTCAAGATTTTGTATAGGTACATAAAATCATGCATGGATATGTCATCAATACATAAAGGGGACAAGGTGAAAGAAGAAAAATAGGAGGTGAGAGAAAAGGGAGGGTGTAGAGGTGACTGTAACCAAAATACATGATATATTTGAACTAAATTTTCCTTACGAAACCCAGTTCTAGGGGTAATGACATATTTGAAACTCTACTGAGTTCCCATATATTAGCAACCTTTAGAAGAATTATTGAATTTGTCACAATAATATGTAGATGTAGTTTTTTTTTTTAACTGGGAGCATTGAACAACTCTGTCCTGCCAGCTTCTTTCAAATAACCACACAAAGACTTAGTATTCATTAGAAATGTTAGGCCAATAGCTAAAGCTTTTTACTAACTAGCTCTTAAAACTTAAATTAACCCATAATTCTTATCTGCATTCTGCCATGTGGAGGTATACTTTTTCACCATGGTATGTATATCTTGCTTCTCTCCATGTCTCAATTGTGACTCCAGTCTCTGTCCTTTTCCTCAATGCCCTCTTCATTTGGCCCTCCTGCCTAACTTATTCCTGCACGGCTATTGGCCAGCCAGTTCTTTATTAACAACGAAAGCAACAATCTTCACAGTGTACAGAAGGATTATAGCAATAGCACTTGGACCTCTTGTCATATATTTTAAACTTTATTTAAATATATGATTAGTACATGCCAGAAATTCCCACATATCCAAGAACATTGAACCCTCCTTAGTGAGCTACCTCCCACTGCTCTGAATTCTTATCTGCTCTTTAGTGTGAATATGATTCTCTCACAATGATTGCTTCCTGCAGCTAGTAGTTCCTGTCATTTTGTGCATGTGCCATCATCCCTACTTTCTTCCTTTTTTTTT
>JAQHUG010000020.1:6691142-6705192 GCA_028555095.1 Dicrostonyx torquatus | reverse complement strand
AATAAAATAGATCGATCTCAGAACCCTGTAAACATGTTGTGTTGTTGATATGAAGCCTGAGTTCTTCAGTGTGGATTTTGAATATAAACAAGGTTATTCTCCCATCAAACCAACATGAAAACATCAGGCCGTAGCCAGGAAGATAATACTCATACTGTGTTTCCATAAACCCTGAGAGCCTGCCGAACACCTTTTCCATCGTGAAGACGCCCTCACGGCAAAGTATTGAGGCCATGGGCCACCCATTGCCTTTGGTTGTCGTGAGCAGCGAACTCATAGAGCCTGGAGGGCTCCTCAGCCTTTGCTTGGCCTTCGGGACCCTGGGAATGTCAAAGACTACAGACTGTCATTTCCAGGTCCACCTCAGCTGGGGTCTGTCTGAGGGCTACTTTGGCTGAGCCCTGGGTCTGCCTTTCTCAGAAGCCAAGCTGGAATGATTCCCCTCGTCCCACTGGATGGAACACTTCAATCTGTCCTGTCATTTATTGCTCTAACTCGGAGAATTTGACCAAGTTATTGTCTGCCTGCTATCTCCACTCTGAAGACATTCTCCTCCTTTGTAATTGATAATTGCGTGGGCGTGACGTGGAGGCCACAGAGTACTTTGAAATTACATAGTCAGCCTATTTTCCGTCAAACTGCCAGTGTGTGCCTGCATGTGTGCGGTCAGTAGGCACCTGCGGACACCTATGGTGTTTAGTGAACAGCAAGCTGTTAGTCCTTACTGACTTTAGTGGCCAAAGTGACCTAGATTTATCCTGCACAAGGCTCATTCAGATGGGTTCAGAGTCCTTCTGACCTGTTCCCATGACTTTTTTGTTTGTTTGTTTGTTTTTGTTTTTGTTTTTCGAGACAGGGTTTCTCTGTGGCTTTGGAGCCTGTCCTGGAACTGGCTCTTGTAGACCAGGCTGGTCTCGAACTCACAGGGATCCCCCTGCCTCTGCCTCCCGAGTGCTGGGATTAAAGGCGTGCGCCACCACCGCCCAGCCTGTTCCCATGATTTTTAAAGAGCATTTATTTACTCACTGGCACAAGATGTTTGAAGCTCACTGTGTGCCTTTTCTGCTCCAGCTTTGGGGTCAGTCAGTCCTTCCAGGGTGCAGAAGAGAATGTACAAAAAGCAATGGTTAATCACAGTTCTTGGGCCCCTCATTTGGGGAATGTGGCTAAGTCAGGTTTGCTCATAGCTGGTGTTAAAGAGTGTATCAGGCAAGGAAGTCAGTGAAGAATCACACAGAATGACCCCCTCACTGTTGGAAGAAAGGAATTATTGATGTAAATATAAATTGGTGTTCACATTACTATTTCACCTATATGTTTACGTTGAGCCTGAGGTTACTCAATGCCTCATCTAATTGCACAGAATTCTTTCTAGATTTTTTTCATCTCATATTGGCCATCTTCTCTCTGGGTAGTTAGAAACATGGAATTATCTCCCTACAGTGGTAAGTCCTCTTTGGATGGCTTCCATCCTTTTGCACCCAGCTGTTCCGTGCCTCACCCGGGCTGGACCTTCTACTCCTATGAACACCGTCCTCATTCCGTAAGGGTTCAGGCTCTTTGGGTAGAGTTACTACATGTCCAGATGTTTTCTTCCTGCTTGGGGACCACACTCTTCACTAGGCTAAAAGCTGATCACTTACTGCCTCCTTGTATCCGAGGCTTCTTCAGATTTTTAGTTTTTCCCTGTTGCATTTTATTTTACATCAGATTCAAGGAATAGGAGGTGATGTTTTGATTCTTGTTTATAAGGTATAGTAATCAAGTTAGGGTACTTAATATTTCTGTCTCCTTGAAGACTATAAACACCTTGGGGGGAAAAACACCTTAATTAGACATAGTTATGGGCTACAGTTTGGTATTGGAATGCGTGTATCATTTCAATATGGGGTTCCTTCTCTGAGACTCAGAATGACATATGATGTCACTGTCATCAGCCCATACTATCATCAAGTATCAGATCAATAAAAGGTTGGACCATCAAATGTGAACTGTTCACGAAATTTCTTTTTATGCTAAGTGATAATCACACAAAACTAATCCACATCAACGTCAATCAAAAAGGCCTTCCATAAAACTGTCCAGGTCAATAATGGTGGCAGCAGGAAATCTTGTTTTGAAACTTTGAGTGGACATCTGAGCATCTGTTAGAAAATAAGTCTTCACTCTCTGGTTTCCGCGTCTTGATTTCAGGATTTTTGTTACTAGGCAGTAATGCCTCAGTCACATGGAAATTCTCTTAAATTCTAGACAAAATCCGTCTCCAATAAGCCCAAATATTTTAAAGTGGATTTGCATTTAAAAGAAATTCTTTAAAGAACAATTTTACTTTGAACAAAATTATTGTTCACATATTGAAAGAATTTTATTTATTACCAAAGCGGATGTGCTTGCTATTTTCCCTCTCCTGCTCAGCCTTGTGTTGGAGCCTCATTCAGTTCAGCCGCCACCCAGCACATCCACCCACTCTCTCCCTCTCGCCTCACCCCGTGAGGATCTGCAGCTCTGTGGCATCAAAGGCACGTTACTGAGGGGAATGCAAGCAGGTTCCCTTAGTTATTCTCCACTCAACATGCTAAATGTTGTCCCTTTAAGAATATTAACTTTTAGGGGAAATCCTGAGCTCCAGTTAGAGGAGGTTGTACTGCCTGGTTCTTTCAGGAGGAAGAAATGTTGTAGCCCCCCCCCCCCCCGCCATTTGGGTTCCTACTTGTAATTTAGCCATATGGTGTGAGCAGAACTCAAGGTGACCACAGTCCTCAAGGGGAAATGGCCTATTGTTTACTTAAAAGAGAACGTTAAGCTAGCTTCATTGTAGGTAACGTAGCTATGCTTTGAAAACACAAAGTCGACGTTATTGTGCTTGCTTATATTTTATGGCCAGCACATCTGACAAAAATTCCATCAGAGGCCACTGCTTTCCCATCAGATTGAAACGAAACAGAAGCTGCATCAGGGTGCTGGCAAGAAACGGACCTTCCTTGTCATGGTGGGGGCACACCTCAGCTCTCGGCTCACTGTCCGGCCAAGAAGTTGCCCCATTCCCACACATACTTCTGTATTGTGTTTTTCCAAGTGTGTATCCAAAGGGAGTTTTCATAAGTAGGTTCCACATAATCCAGATTTCACATGACAAAGGCCATGGAGGAAGTTAGGGTTTGGCTACAGCTCACTTACTTAGCACCAACAGTTCCTAGCATTCGTTCAGGCCATAAACCATATTCTTTCTGTTGTTGGCTCAACCTTTCTTTTTATGGCCCATTTACCAGTGGTGGTTAAATATCAAATTTAAATAAATGTGTGTGTGTGTGTGTGTGTGTGTGTGTGTTTACAAATGACTTAGTCATCTAGGTAGCCAGGCATTGCTATGCCAAGATAAGGTCATGAATCAAGGAAAAAGCAGACTTAAAATATGACATGCTTAAAGTATGCTTATCTTCACACTAGCATCTGAAATTAGGAGAAAGATGTCAAAGGGCACACAACTTACAAACCTTTCATTCGCATACAAATGTGGCCAAGTTTCGGCAGGCTCTGGCGGAGGCGTCTGTCTCCTGTGGTGGCTACATGGCTTCTCACTGACTCTGCCTACTCTCTCTCTAGATCTTTTCCAGCCTGGCTATAGTCTGGTAAGCCATTGGCCGAAAGAAGCTCCTTTATTCATTAACCGATAAAAGCAACACATATACAAAAGGCCTTCCCACATCAAGGCATGTTCTCTGCTGGCCCAGGTCAGAGTCAGCGTCATGCCTCTGGTTTCTCGGGTCGTCTTCCCCTGGCCTTTGCAAGAGGCTGCTCTTTCTGGAATGTTTTCGCCACTTCTCAGTGCTCATGCTGGCAGGACAGCCTGGACTTCCATTTGGGGAATCTGATGCCCATCGTGGAACGAGGCAGATGAGACAGCAGTTTAGGAGAACATCATGTGACCTTGACAGGAGCTTTGAGTCCACTAAGTCACTAATTATAAAGATCCTATGCTGATGCTCTTTCTCAAATAGAAATTATTTGATTATGTGTTCATTCCTTTATTTTTTTTCTCTTTATTTTAGAAATGGTCTTTATGCAGTGAGGAGAGCCAGGAAACTACACCGGGTTGGGAACTACTCTGAAATTCTCATCTCACTCCCTCCACCTCCCGAGTACTGGGATCATAGGCGTGTCCCACCACTTTGGGTTTAAACAGTGCTCTGGATCAAATTGCCATCACAGAGGTTTGGCGAGCCTCCTGCCCATGGAACCACATCCCCTGCCCAATTCTTATTCTTTATGAGAGGGAGATTTTTGCTAATAACTTTGTTCCAAGTAAAGGTGAACTTCCGAGTTCCAACAGGGCCATGTGACCAATCACAGAGATCCCACCTCACTTCCCCAGTCATGGTCATGGGACCGCTAGGGGAGCTTCTTGTAGTCATGTGATATCACCAGCCTTGGTGCAGGGTTTCTCATATCAATTCCTAGTTGGGATAGTGGTGTACCATCTTTGTAGGACCGAAGCATGCTGCTTCAATGTCCTTTTCCTTCAGTGAAATGTCATTTTTTCTGTATCATTCTACACGTTTTTTTTTTTCCTTTTTCTTTTTGTAAGCAAACATTTATCAGGCAAGAAACTGTGCCCTGAAACGAGAGGAGTTCGTTAGATGGGAGATGGGAAGACAGACTCCTTGGATCAGGTGATGTTCCTTGGCTTGAAGGATTCTCCCGATACAAGCAAATGTTGGGTTTGAAGGAAAGTATTAAATTAGAGAAAACCTGCCTGTCATCTTATGCCAGGCCATGGCAGAGGCTCAAGGAGAGAAAGCACTGCCAACAAAATAAAGATCAACATGAGGGCAGGTAGAGGGGTGAATTCTCACTTGGGCTGCCTTGATCCGGTGCTCGCCTCTGATCCTCTTAGGCAATTAATTCAATGAAGGAAGCAGAAAAGTGGGGAGCCGAAGGCCTCCTTGCTCATAGGCGCAGGGCTCTCTCTCAAAACCATCCAAGGTCTGTGGTGCTCCATTTATCATCTTGAAATGAAGTGCACAGATCGAATTAAATAGATTTGATTTAAAACATCCAAATTATACAGTAGAAATAAGCTCAGAGTAATTTAAAATACAAGAGTCTAATTACTAAGAATATGCAGAAAATGCTCAGCAGAGCCACTTCTCCAAAGGAAACAGCAGGCCGACTGGCTCCTTGCTGTGATACGCATGCTTTTCCTTCTCCCAAACCCCCAGCACATATTTAATCCCCCAGCCACTGGCATGAAGCTACAGGCCCTTGGGACTAGATCCTCCGTGTGGGGCTTTGAGAGTGGGATTAGTTATAGAAGAGGCTCTGGGAAGCTTGTGGATCCTTTCCACGGTATAAAGACCCAGCCACAGTACCATCTAGGAGAATCAGCCCCTCAGGACCCAAACTTTACTGGAATCTTGAGTGTGGACTTCTCAGACTCCAGAATCTTAAGGAAATGATGTCCATTGTTTACAAATCACTCAGTGTAAGCCTTTTGTTACAACATCCAATACTCCTTTATGTAAAAATATTTATGAATATGTAAATGTAAATGCATGCCGATTCAGGTGCTTCTGTGATTGTGAGGTAAGCTTCAGGGAATCTTCTAAAAGAGTAATGCTTGGGTGTCCTAGTTCCGTTCCCGCTGGTATGAAAAAAGACTCTGACAAAAGGTGTTGATGTTAGCTTGCAATTCTACATTTCAACCCGACATTTCAACAAGTCAGGATAGCAGGAACTTGAAACAGTCACGTCACATTCAAATTCAAAAAAGCCAGAGAGGCATGAACTCAAGCTCACTACTCAGCTCCACTCTGCCAGTTCAGGACCCTTTAAACCTAGAGCAGGACGCTGCTCACAGTGGGCGGCCTAGAGTGGCACGCCACTCACAGTGGGCGGAGAGTTCCCCCACTTCAGTTCACATAATCCCCACTTCAGTTCGCGTAATCAAGATAACATAGGCTTGCATCGGTGGCGTGTTACATAGGCACACACAGGCGGCTCCGTATTGTGTTGCAGCGATCACTAAGACAATCCATCACATTAGGGGAAATTCCTTTTTGTTTTGTTTTGTTTTCTTTTATAAGTAGTTTGAGGAGTAACAGGGACCTTTTTGGGGTCAGCCCCAAGGCCCTCTCAGGATTCAGAGAAGGAGCAACAGCTGGCAAAAGGCTCGGGCTCTGAGGGCGAATGAATCTCTCTCACTCTGTGCTTTTCCTATTCAGTTTCTTTATTGTCCTGTTTCTATTCTAATTCTTCCGCCCTACTTCTAACTGCTCCTAGCTCCTTCTTCTAGCTTCTTTTTTCTAACCTAAAACTCTCTTTCTCCCAGGAGCCTTGAAGTGATAAAGAAATTCAAAGTATCCCCCTATTGGTCAAAAGTCCATTCCTAGGGTAAGTGATTAGGAATTGAGCCATTGCCGTGGCAATGCAAACGTTTCCAGGTTTCAGGAGTAAAACTGTAACTATATGGGGGGGGGGACACACAGTGCCCAGTGACAACTTTGAGACATAGGTCTATTGTTAACAGACTTGACAAGCCAAGAATTGGCATACATTTTTAGGGTGCTTGGTTGGGCACCTGCTTGTGTGTGACCACTGTGTCCAGCAGGAGACAGCGTTGGGGGAGGTTGTGAATTCTTTGGGGCTCAGCCTTAGCTAGCAGAAGCGAAGTGAGCATGAAGGTTGCTTGGTCTGGGGTTGAGCCCTCTGGGTCCCACCCACTAAACTCTATAATGGATCTCTACCAAAACTGTAACATCATCCTTTGTGCTGGGGCCTTCCTTAGCTGAGTGGCAACAAGAACTATTTCAACAGCAACCAGCAGAATTCCAGCATCCACAGAGCCTGGAGGCAGGAGAGGATGCCATCTCTAGTTCTTTCTAATGTCTCAACCTAGGGGATATAAAAGGATAGCAAGAAGCTTTTGTCATTTATCTAAAAAATCTTCGATTTTGTTTCTTTTGATAGTGTTCCATTACTTCACCCCATTAACGGGCAATTAGGGCACACAATGGTCACAGATGTTCTTATAGATGTTTTAGCATGACAAGCAGTGTGATTGTAGTATTTATTGACAAAGTGAATCAACACATATTGTCTAAGTTGTGCTCTCTAATACTTACATCTAAAGATGAACAATTAGGTCTCACAGAAATGGTCTTAAAAGTGAGAATATTGCAAAACCCAGTTTTCTTCCCATTTAAAGAAGCCTTTATGTAGTGTTGTAAGTTATAAGACTGGAGCCTTCATCTGTCCTGACTTCTGGGCATGCACTGAGTGGAGCCGCTGCCCTGACATGTCCGATTTCTCACCTGCATATTGTCATACTGTGGGTCATTGACTCCGGACGACACATATCTGTGTCCTGCACGCAGGATGTCAGGGAGATGTGTGGCTGGCACTGTGACTAGCTGGCACACCAGCCTTGGGAATTTTCCTCTCCTTGGATACCGTGATGACAGAACTTGACTGTTTTCTCCATTCCTGTACCCATAGCCTCTAAAAGAGTTACTGTCGTGGATTAGACTCCCACAACTAGCTATTAAGCATACAAATGATAATAGCAACTAATGTGTCTCAATGTTCAAACGTCCAAGACCATTGATTTAGATTTTTCAACAGCTTTATTGGGTATAAATCGCAGGACACACAATCCGTGCACTTAAGCTGTAGAACAGGATGATTTGTAGAACAGCCACTGTCAGGCAAGTGTCACAATCCATTTCAGAACATTTGTATCACTTTCCAAAGAAACTTTGTATCCAGCAACGGATACTCTATGTCGCTTTTCCATTTTCCCATAATCCTCTGCCCACTCTGGACAACCACGTATATGTGTTTTGCACAAAGGTTCTACATACATGCAGTCACATGCTTTTGATAGATGCCCATCTCCAGTTCTCTTGTGTATACAGACACAGTAGAATTTGCAGGTCATATAGAAATGAATGTTTTGAGAAACTGCCGAGTGTTTTGCAAGTGTCTGTGGTTTTAAATGCATACAGCTTCGCTACATTGTCACCAGCAATTACCAGTGTCTGCTTTGTTGCGATTATCAGTATTCCCTGAGGGGGTCGAAGTGGTGGCTCCACCGAGCCTTCGTGATGTGCGGTCTTAATGGCGTGGTTACTGGTTATTCTGTTCCATGTGCTTATCATCCATTTGTGTGCCTTCTCTGAGGAGAAAGCTACCCAAACCATGTGGTAATGTTGAGATTGTGCTTTTAATTCCACCGTTTTGAGACCATGTAGTCCAGTCTTGGAGTTCTGACGCGCTTGGCCTCTGCCTCTGAAGTAGATTAGATCTCACTGTACCTAGGTGATTACTTTCTAGTGTTGCATTGTCTGTCGGCATTATGAGCTTTTTCTGGACATTAAGGCCTGGTCATATCTTTTTTGAGCTATTTTCTATTCTGTAAGCATTTTTTTATTAGTTTCTTGGTGGTGACCTTTGCAACAAAAATATTTCTAATTTTGGTGAAGTGAAGCCTAGTACATTTTTTTCTAGTTCCTCATGTTTGGGTGTCTTGTCTAAGAAACTGCTGCTGGACCCAAGAGCACGAGGATACAGACACACCCCTCCTACTAGTTTTCTATCATGTTACTCTTGAGTCTCTGATCCACTTGGAGTTGGTTTTGAAAATGACAGAAGGCAAATAATCTCATTTTTCATTGTGTGGAAATCTACTTGTGCCAGTCCCATTTGTTCAAGATTCTCCCACTGGAGTTTCTTGATACCTTTGGCAGGAATCAGAAATGCAAGGCATGGTTTCTTTCTGAGTTCTGGACCAAATCATGTTGTAGCATTTGACACCCTTTGTCTATCACTGACGCTCTCTTGGAAAAGATTAGTGCTGCCGCTTTCCCTGTGTCTTCAAATTGTGCTGGCTGCTGTGCCAACACAGTTTTAACGTTCTATATGAATTTAAGAACGCACTCGTTAATATCTGCAGCACTGACCCTAGGACTTTGATAAGATCTGCAGATGGGAAGTTTTTTGCTAACATTGGTAAGTCTTTTTGCCTGGAAGCATTGAATACCTTTCTCTTTGCGGGGTTCCTAAGTGTCTTTCGGGAATGTTCTGCGTGTTTTCAGTATACAAATGTTTCTCTGCTGAAGCCCACTCTAAAGCTGTGTTCCCTTCCCCACCCTGTGCTGGGAATGGGACTCAGACCCTGCAGATGATCTGAACCGAGCACTGGGTCTGGATTCCGTTCTCTGATGCGATTGTAAACGGAATCGGCTTCTTAGCTTCAGTTTTGGATCGCAGATGGTGAAATCAATCATTCCCGCTTTAAGTGGTTTTCCTCAGAAATTTGTCACAATGACAGAGAGCAGCACAACCAACCTACATCTGTCCGTAAATTCCCCCGAAGCAAGCCTTCAGGTTTGTTCTGTAAGTTCTCTTTGTCTTAGTTTATTTTGTAATTTCTTTGGCTCTGTAGGTATTCAGGAGGGCACATGTCTCAAGTTTCTGTTACTCATCTCTCAGTTAATCCCACTTTGTTTGGGGAAAATAGACTTTTAATAATTTTAAAATGTTTTGAGAGACTTGTTTATGCCCTAACAGATGGGCTGTCCTCGGGATGCCCGAGTGCCTTAGGGATGGATTTCCATCCCATTACTACTGTTGCTGGGATGGTCCACAGCTTCCCAATAGATGTAATTAGTGGACAGGGCTAATTGAGGCCTCTATCTCTGCTGAAATCACTGGGTGTTCTATTCACTGTTGACACTAGAGCTCTTGGATATGTTTTGATTCACTTCTATTGCTGTGATAAATAAAATACCCCGATTAAAACACCTGAGGGGAGAAAGAGATTGTTTTAGCTCATAGTTCCAGGATACAGCCCATCACTAAAGGACGGTAAGCAGCAGGAACTTGAAGCAGCTGGTCACATCACATCCACAGTCAACAGCAGAGAGACATTCATGCTTGCTTGTTGGTCAGCCCAATTGCCCTATTTTTATAAAGTTTAGGCCCCAAGGCCAAGAAATGGTGCCACCCACTTTTTGACTGGTTCTTGCCACACACAATGTAATCGTGTCGGTCCCCACAGACATGTCCAGAAGGCGGTCTGATCTTGACAATCCATCATGGACGCTCTCTTACCAGGTGATTCTAGACCGCCAATTCGGCAATGAAAACTGACACAAAAATGCAGCTCTCTGTCTTCCTTCCTTTAGTTCCGTCCACTTTAGCTTCTGTCAACATAGTCACAATCATTCTGTTTCCGTGTGGGCTGACGCTACCATCATTATTCAGTGCTTCTCGACTCAGACCAGGTAATAGCCATCTGTAAAGGCATCTGAGACCGCCACAGCTAAATAGAAAGACCCTCTATTAAAAAATAAAAATAAAGTAAAATATTCTTGGTCTCTATAAATAATTTTATTAAATTTCTTTTGTCTGAAAAGCCACCAGAGTCATAGTTCGGCTGCTGTTCAAATCCAAACTTTCTCTACCTACCTCTCTCTCCCCCCTCCTCTCTCTCTCTGTCTCTCTCTTCTTTTTCCTCTCCTCCCTCTTCTCACTTTCTTTCTCTGTCTCCATCCCTCTCTTTTTTCTGTCATGTGTGGTGAACATGCAGGTGTATGTACATATTCACACATTTATAGCGTCCAGGGATTGATTTTGGGTCTCTTCCTACATTGCTCTCCAGTTTCTCTATTGGGTCAGGGTCTTTTTGAATCCTGATATTTTTGTTACTTTTCTATTGCTATGATGAGAAAACATGACAAAGGCAACTTAACCAAGGAAACATTTATTGGAGCCTACAGTTCCAGAGAGCAAGTCCTTGACTCTCATGATGGGGTGCATGGCATCAGGTGTATGGGCGTGGCACTGAGCTGCAACTGGAAACCTACATTTTGAGATATAGTAACCCTACACAGCACACACACACACACACAAGAGAGAAGAGAGAGAGAGAGAGAGAGAGAGAGAGAGAGAGAGAGAGAGAGAGAGAAAGAAATAACTGGAAATGGCATGGGCCTTTTAAACCTCAAAGCCTACCCTCGGTGACACATCTCTTCCAAAAGACCACACTGCCTAATCCTTCCCAAATAGTTTCATCAAGTGGAACAACATTCTACTATATAAGCATGTAGGGGCACTGCCATTCAGAGCAAGACCTTCTATTACTTTACATCCAAAGCACTGGGATTACAGGGGGGTTGCCATGCACCCGTATCATGAACATGCCTTCCGAGGATCTGAACTCATAGTCTCATTCTTATGCGGCAAGTCCTTTACCCACTAAACCATTTCCTCAGCTGTACAATAATGTCGTTGTGATACATTAGCTTGTCATTTCCTAAACACAACTCTTGTTTAATGTGTCCGACACCCAATACTAAACACATCCCTAGTTTCAGAATGCCTTATACACCAGCACTTTGACGGAGTACTTATTAAGAATTAATTCATTTCTACCAAGTATATTTTCCAGAATTAATTCCTCCCTAATCCAAGTCATACGTTTAAGCTTTTAGGAATTGCCAATGTCGATGGCTATAAGGCTACTTAAGTTACTAAGTTTCAGTTTTAATAGTTGATAACTTATTTACCCTTCTGGAGTTTTAAATGAAGCTAACAGTTTCCAGTGCCCATTGGATTCAGGATGGCCAAGTGAAGCTGGGGTAAGCTTTATCTAAGCATATGTCCATAGACGCTCACATACACACTCACTCAAAGACAATAGCTTCCGACTCACACATCCTCATTAAAAATGAGTTCTAATGACTTTATCCATGTATATTCTCTTCATCTAGGTAGTGTCAATAATCTCTGTAGGAGAATACAATAAAAGAATAAAATGAAATTTAATGACTTTATATGAAGATAAAGCAGCAATAGGAGATAACATGGAGAAGAGTGTTTAGCTTGAACTATTACCTGTAATAACTGACGTATAATGCTGTTAGGGATGGAGACTGCACATCCCAGAATTGTCATTAAAGCTAAGGGACTTCAATCTCATGGTATAGTGACTACACATTGTGCACATCAGGAAGAGGCAGGGTTATGGGTAAACATAACAAGACAACAGACAATACAAACAGGAAGTTCATAATTAAGTACAGAGATGTAAGGTGGTGAGCTCCTTGTCATTGTCAGGCATTCGGGTGCACTGGAGACTTGTAGAAATTAACCACATCATGCCTGAGTGAGATCGACACAGCCTGACCCTCGTGTTACCCTAACACTTGGGTGTTGACAGTTTCTAAAATGAAAGACAAGAGCTGTGAAGCCATAAAGCTAATGATGGTGTTGGTTTTAAGAACTGACTTTCAAATATGATAGGTATCTAATATGGATTTGGGTGACAGAGGGAGGGGACATTTAGAGGGCATTTAGATGGAGCCTGAAGGCATACAGATGCTGTGGGAGAAGTCTACAAGAGTCAGGAAATCATGTAATCCACCAGGGCCAGTTGGACTCAAGATTCACATAAAATTATATACACTTCACTCAGGTAACATAAACCATGATACAAGACATGAGTCTTGTTCACTGAGAAATTCTATATGTGTTAAGCAAGTGTCATCCTGTTTTTGGCAGGTAGTAAATGCCACACAGGATGCCCAGATCCAAGGAGGGCAGGAAGCATGTGACTCAGTAGAGTGCAAGAACCCCAGCGTTTAGAGAATATTGGAAACAATGGATAGGCAATAAGTTGGCACCCAAGGATGGGCACTGGATGCCTGAAGAGGACAGTAAGAAATCCAAAGTCTTGCAAGAGTCTTGTGCCCTTATTACATCTACATGCCAGGGACTCAGATCAGACTCTGTGGTTACAAGTTCACAAGGAACAAGTGAGAACTTCAGATACTAGAGCCAAAAGTTGGCACCAATAGGTATCATTTTTTTTGAGTCTATAAATATTATCTCGTTACGCATTTATCATCATGGGGAAGGTTGTTACCAGAACCTGGCTTAAGCAGGAAGGTGGTGATCAACTTTATGAGGTCCTGCTCACCAAGCTTAGAAAATGAGGGAAATGGGACACTAAAAATGGCAGACCTATTGCCTGCCCTTATCATTGCAGACTAGAACCACCCAGAAGGCTTAGAAGATGGTTCCCACTTCGAGTAATGGCACAGGACAGAGGTTGTTTAGTGAGTCACGTGTTCATCCTTTCTAACCAAGACTAAACTAAGTTAGAGATGGAACTTGAATAGACTGGAGTGTGGTAGACCTTCAGTACCAAGGTAAAGGACAAGGGCTTGGGTCTGAGAACCAGAAGAAATCCCTAGAAGATGGGGATGTGCACTTCTAGGGCCAAGCAAGGTGCTCCTGCAGGTTTTGGAAGGAAACAGGCTGATGGGAAGTAGCCTCATTCCCTGGCTGTCTGTGCTTGCAGCTCTCGAGTTTCACCCAGTGTGAGAAATGGGATTCCATGCCCTCATGTTAAATTTTCTGTGCACTGAGCTGTAAAAGCAATTGCCAATAAGAATTATTTCATGTACACATAATCCCCTGTGCAGCATGCTGCAAATTTATTCATGATCTTCTCCAGCTAATACGAGGGAAGTCAGCTGCTGTGCCAAAATGACAGGATGATTTATACGGAAAACTGAAATACACATTAAAATTCTTCATTTGATCTTCTGCTCTGGAATCTGAAGGGGAGTATGAGGGATGGTGAAAAAAAAATAACCCTTCCAAAGGTGAGATGGGGAAGTAGAGCAGCACTGATACAGGAAGTAGAATTTATGCGTTGCTTACGGATAAACTGGATAAAGACACCAAACAAACAGCACCAGAAGTGATGGCTAGAACAAGTAAAAGTTACAGAATTTAAAATAAAAAATACCTGAAGGCAAGTCATACTCCAAGCCCATCTTATTAAAGAATGCGAGCCAGGCTTGCTGAAGTTCCGTTGTGCTTAGGGACAGGGATATGAGTGGGTGTTCCTGAGACGTGCTGCGTGCAGTGCAGGGTGTTCCTGAGACGTGCTGCGTGCAGTGCAGGGTGTTCCTGAGATGTGCTGCGTGCAGTGCAGGGTGTTCCTGAGATGTGCTGCGTGCAGTGCAGGGTGTTCCTGAGA
>JAQHUG010000020.1:6664630-6680978 GCA_028555095.1 Dicrostonyx torquatus | reverse complement strand
ACAAGGACATCTTCTACTGCCAAGGATGCAGAGTAAGGAGAACACATGTCTTCCTCCATTGCTGGTGACAGGTCAAACTTGTACAGCACTTTAGAAGCCAATATGGCAGTTTCTCAAAAAACTGGGAATCAATCTGTCTCAAGACCCTGTTGTATCACTCCTGGGTATATACCCAAAGGATGCTCCATCCTCTCACAAGGACACTTGCTCAACTATATTGGTAGCAGCTTTTTTTCCCATAATACCCAGAAACAGGGAGCCACTCCGATTTCCTTCAACTGAGGAACAGATAAAGAGAATGTGGTGCATTTGCACAATGGAGCATTACTCGGCTGTTAAAAACAATGACATCATGAAATTTGCAGGCAAATGGATGGAACTTGAACAACATCACCCTGAGTGAGGTAACCCAGACCCAGAAAGATGAACATAGTATGTAATCACTCATAAGTGGATATTAGCTCTAAAGTAAGATAGTCATGTTATTATCCACGGACCCAGTGAGGCCAAGAAACAAGGAGGGCTTAAGGGAGAAATTGAAAGATCTCCTTACAAAGGGAAAATAGAATAGATTTCGTGGGTAGACTGGAGGCAGGTGGGGTTGAGAACAGGAAGGTTCTGGTGTGTGGGGGTGGGGATAAACACTGGGGGAAATGACAGGAATTGAGGAGGGAGGCATTTCCAGGAGGAGGAGGGAACCTAGCAGATAGGAGCCTCCGTGGAATCTACAAAAGCAACCCTAGCCAAGTCTCCTAGTAATAGGGGACACAGAGCATGAACTGGCCATCTTCTGTAACCCAGCAATGCCTCAAGTGGAGGGATTGGGACACCAACCCAGCCACAGAATCTTCAAACTACAGCTTGTCCTGCCGGCACAGTTCTGGGCCTGGAGCCTAGCAGAATCCTCATCAAAGAGACCAGAGAGACTTCATCCAGCAACTCAGGGGCACAGATGCAGAGGACCACCATGCAACATTAGGCAGAGCTCAGGCAGGCCTGTGGAGGAGAGGAAGGAGGGGTTGGAGGACCCAGAGAGGTCAGGGACACCACAAAAACACAACCCACACAATCAATTGACCAAGACTCATGGGGCTTACAGAGATCAGGGAACCTCTAGGGGTCTGACTATCTCCTGCATAAATGTTATGACTGAGTAGCTTGGTGTTCTTGTGGTCTTCCTAATAGTGGGAGTGGGACAGCTGCTGACTCTTTGATATCTACTTATAGGACCATTTTCTCATGCTGGGCTGCCCCATTCAGCCTTGATGTGTCTAGTCTTATGGTAGCAGAGTCTACCGTATTTGGTTGATGTCCCCGGGAGGCCTGCTCTTTTCTGAAGGGAAGAAGAGAAAGAGGGTGGATCTGGAGGATAATGGAGGTGGAGGAGACTGAAGGAAAGGAGGGAAGGGAAGGTTAAACTGTGGTTGGGATGTGACACATGAAAGAAAAATAAAAAAACACGTGAGCATAGGTTTCCCAAGGAGAAAGGATATCCCTTTAGTGGGCTTTCCAGAGAAAACATGTGGGAAATAAATGCATAACCTCGACAAATTAAAAAATGGTTAAAGAATCATGTTTATAAATTTGCATGCAGATCTTTTGGTTCACATTCATTCAGCTTATTTTCTTAAACAAAAGTTGAAAAGAAAGGATCAACAGAGGTCCCCCGAATAGGACCTCATGTTTGCTTCTCCACGGTGTTTCCTCTAGTGATTCATGTCTGCCGTTGCCCACATTTTAATTGATCACTGACATGCTGAGGTTCACAGCCTCCATACGTCTTCACCACGTGTGGCAAAGGCGTACAGCTCCGGCTCTGTCAATCCCTGGGTCACAAACAGTGCAAGAGTCTCACACCTTCTCAGATCTGTGTCACAGAAACCAACGAATGCCATCGGGACCTGTTAACTCAGTGTGTTGACGATGACATCACTTGCCACCCTGTTTTCCTTCCCGTTGCTCCTATCTGTAATAATTAAGCACACCAAGGGCTCATCCTACGCTAGTGATGGAAGCCTTGGGATTTATGCAGCTAACTGCACGCAGAGTTTATGTGACCCACATATTGGCAAAGGCTCTAATATCCACAGGAGCCTTCCGTTCTCTTCTCCAGCAGGGCAGCAGACCTATTACCAACTACATCTGAAGGTAACTGATACACGTCATGGACAGGATGTTCACAAAATCTCATGTCCATAGATACACAGGGCTGATGAAAAAATATCCATTCACTGGTTCCTGGAGGAAAAGAGGAGGATAAGGTCCACTTGCTGCACTGACCTTGGGAAAATTAAACTATTGGAAGACCTAGTTCTTTACCTGCCTGAACGGAGATGCCGTGAGAGAGGTGACACTTCGGGGTGAATGAGCATTGAGTAGCTACTGCATGCCAGCCCCTCTTCACGGGTCTGGCAGGAGTTCTCTAGTGTGCCAGTCAATTCGCACTGTTAGCTTTCTCTGCACACATGCCATCCTGCACTCCGATGTTCCCTGCTGATTGTGTCCAACAGAGAGCATCTCGCATTGGCGTTTCAGATCAGGAACGATGCGAATCCAATACTTTTGCCAGTTACTCTATAGATCAACACTCTTTAACCTGTGGTGCTGGGATCCATTCTGTCTGTAGAAACTGAGAAAGGAAAGCAAGCTGCCTGTCTTTCCAGGTAAAGGAGAGGCAGGTGTGGGTCTGATGCTGTTAACTGCTGATTGACATTGGGTAACCTTTATTTAAAGCATCTGTACCATTTAAACCATTTGAAGGCATTGGTGGGGAACGCTTGAAGATTAAGCTAGTTGATATATGAAAAACAAGTGAATGGAAAACAACTCCCTGCACACTCGCTGTTATTATCATTGTGTGTACTTGCACGTGTGTGTGTGTGTGTGTGTGTGTGTGTGCATGTGTGTTTGTAGGACACTGCTCAACAGCAGATGTTGTTACCAAAAAGAAGTCTAAAGTTGATTATTTGAGACAGGGTCTCTCACTTGCCTGAGGTTTTCTGATACCATTAAGCTATCTGGCCAGTGAGCCCTTGATTCTCCCGAATCCTTCTGTGTCCACCTCCTTCATTCTGGGATTACAGGTATTTAACAGTGTAAAAACCAATCAGATTTTGCTTTTGACATGTGTTATGAGGGATTACATGCAGATCCTCATGCCTACCAGATGAGCCCTTTGCTGGCTGAGTCATCGCTCCAGCCAGCTGTTGCTACTCTAGTCACATTATCAGGCCTTCACGGCTTTAAAGGGATCCCGCGGCTGAAGCCTGTGTGGCAGTCGCTGCCATGGAGACACCAAGCTCTGATAAAGTGGACCTGGCGTGAATGTGTGCTCTCTTCTCTCCCACAACTTCCACATGGCCATTTATATTCATGCCTCAAAGGTCAGCCATCTTGCCGCCCCTCACCTCTGACCTCTCCATCATTTGAATGCCTAACTCACACACACTGCACTGAACCAGTCAACGAAGCCTGACATGCCGTCAGAATTCCCAAATGTGTATATCTTTCCCCTTACCTAGGTGAATGCACACCGAGGGGCAAGGCTTCGTTTCCTGACTCAGGGTTCTAATCACACCAAGCCTGACATAGGATCCCCATGCACACAGAAGAAACACACCCATGTGTCTTGTCATTGGACATGCCACTCTAGTACAGTCTACCCATGTTGCTAAGAGAGTCTATTGTGGGTACCAACCAGAGTTCCTGACACCTCGCGGAGCTCCAGTATTCTGAATAATCAGCAGTAAAGCTTGTCATAAGTCACTGCATTTCTGATGGGTACCAACGTGGACAAGTTTTATGGTTAAAGGAATTTAAGGCAGAACTGGAAATAAGTAGCGCTTTCTGAACAGGACCTTTCTGAAGCGCTGGTGTCCTCACCTGGAGTGGGTTCTGGTGGGGCAGCGAAATAACCTTAGCTGTGGGGCTGGTTAATGGTACCTCGTTAGTGATGGGAGATAATGAGATGATAAAGGCAGGATTCATTGACCTTTCAAAGGCTTTTGATTTTACTAAATGACACTGTTGGATAAGCTAATTAAATGTGGCTTTTCTCCTGCAGTGATAGCTGGGTTCTGATCTTATTTGATTAGCAAGAAAAATCCAGGGCTGTTTTAAGGCCATCAGCCTGATTTATTACCTCTCCTATCTGATCGTGCCTTGAGGCTCAGTAACTGATTGACTTTATTTTATTTATGCTAAAATGATCTTTCTATCGCTGGAGATAACACAGGGCTTTGCTTATAGAGCAATGATAATACCACTTCAAATAATGTTTCTCTTTGTGTCCCAAGGTGCTTCCGCAGTCTCAATATACATCATTTCTGATTCACTACACTGGCCACCAAGGGAGATCGTGAACGATAAGCTCGCTGGCGGTGAAGGCCTGGCTTGGTGGTAGGTGACCTGGACACACAGGGAGACCAACAAATCAGAATCTAAGTGGAAAAGTAAACACGCTGACGGTGGTTTAGCTAGCGTGCTACCTAACAATTGTTACCCAGGTAATTTTCCGCATGCGCACTCATCTCTAGTTCAATATTTCTTTTAGCTTTTAATGTTCTCAGTTTTTAAACCAATTTACCTTGTCAAGTCAAGCCCTACATTGAACTACAGAGTTCTCAGCACTAGGAAAAAAAAATAGATGAAGCTATTTTTAGACCGAGGCATAGATTTAAAATAGTTTACATCTGCAAAGAGCTTTTAATTCTATTCTGCCATCAGAGTGAATTTTATCCCATTCTTTGTGGACTTCGGATATAAATATAAAGACTGTAAGACATTATACTTTTCACTTGAAAATACGTTTATATTTCAAAGCTTGAGAGTGTGGATTTGCCTTCTGTAGAAGTTGAAAGGCACCCCTGTAAATATTCGTGAAAACGTTCTGCGGAACTCTAGGGATGAAATTAATCACAGCCAAGAGACAGAATTATAAAAGAATACTAAATTGGGTTTCTGATCTATTACAGTGTGAAGGAACAGCGCTGAGTTAAGACATCATTAGCCACACCTGCCATCAGCCAGACAACGCCATACCCAAGAAGACAACTCTTTACCCAAGAAACACAGAGCCATGCTGCAATACGAAGTCTTGTGCAGAAATATTTACAGTACTTTTATTTCTAGTTGATATGATCTAGAAAATAAAACCCTCCAATGCCCGCATACAGTAAATGGATTAACAGCAGATGAGGCGTGAACATACCACACCACACGATTCAGTGGCGAAGGAAGTCAAAGAGGACACGCTTTATTTATTTATATGTTCTGAAAATATGAAGTAATTTGTCGTGACGGAAAGAGACCAATGGTGGCTCAGGAAACAGGTGTTAGAATGGATGGAGGCAGAGGAGGGAGCTGAGTGTTTCTTGAGAATATAACTACCATGGTGCGTGTTAGGGGGTGTTTATTCTGCTGGGTTCACCCACATGAGGCCCATGGGAGCAAAATCCGGTGGAGGGGTAACCATGGGGCCCAGGGAAGAGTTCATGACAGCCTATCAGATTTCCTTCTGTCTGGGAAGGGGCCACTCTCTGTTCTCTTAAACTTTCTACTACCTGATCGTGGTTTCCCTACCCTATAGAGACCCAACAGCCTTACTGAATGCCTGTTCATCTAAACATTCATTTCATTCAAGAAAAATACTTCCAAAACAACATCCGGAATAATGTTGGCCTTCTGGCCCAGCCAAGTTAGCCTATTGAATTAATCAATGTTGAAGGCTAAGGATCCTGGGGGTCAGGTAAACACTGATACTATTAACTGTGCTGGCGATTTTACAGGTTTATACAGAAGTTTATCCAACCTTAGACTGCACATAATTTCTGACAGCCATATTTAATAAGGCTTAAAAATTGATTTTAATATTCCCATTATGGAGCACGATTAATAAACACTCAAGGTAGGATATTGGGATTCAACCTGAAGATCTGAAAGCAAAACAACCAGCCACTGGCTCTTACCTCGACCTCAGTCTGAAATGGAGATCCTGCCTCCTGGAATCTCAGAATGGGCCTGTGACTGAGAGCTGTCTCCACCACTGTTTTATATTCCTCTCTAGTGCTGGGATTAAAGGCGTGTACCACTAGGATCAATGGCATGCACCACCCAATTTCATTGGCAACTAGTGTTTCTACTGGGATTAAAGGTGCGTGCCATTGTGGTTACTCAGATTAAAGGTGTGTGTCACCATAACCTGGTCTGTAAGGCTGACCAGTGGGACTGTTTTACTCTCAGATCTTCAGGAAGTCTTTATTTATTAAAATACAACTACACCATTATAAAATGATGAGTGATGACGACCATTCCTTCTGAATGGACTGCGCCAGTTCTGGATTTACAATTTGATGCTGTCATTTGGAGGTGGTGGGTGGGAAATGGAACATGATTGACAGAAGTAGATGACTCCCAGCGTGCCTTTGAAGGGTATGTTGTCCCTGCCTCCTTTCTGTCCGTCCCTCTAATCTCTGATTACTGCCAGGTTCCCAGCACATACCACCCACTCCCACATCTACAATTTTCTTTTATGCCTCAAGTCCAAAGGAATGGATTTAGCCAGCCTTGGACTGGACCCTCTAAACTATAAACCTGCACAGATTTATTCCCTCCTTAGAAATTGCTTTTGGAAATTTATACTCTGAAAAGAAAAAAATCCATGTTTGGAATAAACAGGATCTCTGATCTTTCTGGTATCATTGAAGTCTCTAAATTTTTAGTATTTTCTATTTTTCCATAAATCATGTAGTTTTTAGAAAGAGCCTGTTTGTTTGGCACATGACTGTGTAGTGGTGATCAAGGGACAACAGGTGTGTCGTACCTGGCCACAAATTTTTGTTGACAGAAGCACTGTGTGCTGTGGACAGTGACTCTGACAAGGTAATTAACCATGGGAAAAAAAAAATCCTGCTCCTACCCCCTTTCTGTATCCTCCTTCTATCCCTATTAGGAATTGGTCGACAATAATTTTAGTAGCAAAGCAAACCTTCCAATTATGTCCTCTTTCATAGGAATAGAATTAAATTCACTTCATGGTCATAAATGCTAATGAGAACCCGAGCCATGTGCTAGATGAAGGTTCAAATGCTAAGTTAATATTTTGCAGGCCTGATGGATTTGGAGCTTTCCGGAAGGGCGATTAGTGGATTTTACACAGAAGGGAACCATGCTGTTGCATTTTTAAATTTGTTTTTAAAGACTCTTATCATCTTCTGGGCCAGCACCGGAAGCAGACAGAGTGCAGTGTGTATGAGCTCTTCTGAGTGGCTTCTCCACTGGAGTTTAAAATCGTCCCCGGTGGCTACCTATCTCGGCAGCAGCCTCGGAGTCTGCTCAGGGCCAACAAATCCCCAATTATACACCATGTCATGAAGGACTGGGGACAAATTATTATCCACAGTGAAAGAACTCTCTGAGACCACAGATGGCATCAGAGGTGCAAAGTTTAATCCACCTACAGGCTTACTTTACCCTCCCTCTTCCGGTCATGACGTCACATATAGACACCGTCTACCCAAGGCCTGAGCAGAGTCTGAAAGGTTTGAAAGGCAAATGTTCCCTTTGCCCGAGAGAGAACCTGGTGTGAGGCTGTTCTGTGTGGAGAATAGCCTCTGGTCCTTGGAAAGGGGCAGTCTGCTGTCGCCTGTCAGTACTCTTCATGAGATGCTGGACTTACTCACAGGAGTAACTCAAGGAGCAGGGTCCGATGGAGTGTTGTGGTCTGTTGGGGCAGGCTGGCTTAGGATGAGACAAGGGAGGGAGGCTTTGTGGTATAGACTGGCTTACTCCTCTTGGGAAGTCCAAATCCCCTACATTTCTCCACCCCCACTCTCTCTGTAGTCTCCTATTATAGAAGAGCCCCATAAATATCTGTCTTTCCCTTCTCACACTGTAACTGTGGTTGAGAGCGACGATGTCCCGAAGCTCTTCCCCAGAGCCAGGCTATCGATCGACTGCTGTTTTTCCTACAGCACTAATGACCACAGCGAGGCCCAGACCATCTTTGAAATCCAGGCAGAAGCATTGCGTGTCTTTCCAGGGAGCTACGGCAGTAGGATGGGGAGTCATTTGCTGTTGGGTCATTTATTCTTCATCACTGTGAGGCAAGGGGAGACTTTCTAAACTGCTTGTCTGCTGTCCCCTGATTAAAGCCCATGTCTCTGAACAAGCTTTTCCTTTCTCGCCCAGAATGTGCCTCCTGTGACCGCTTCACTCCCAGACCAGAGAAAGCGGCTCCAGTAATTACCAACTAGACTGGTACGTGTGGTTCTCTGGGCTATGCTTAAGTGTCCTGTTGTGGCCAGTAGTCCCACCACGCTCAGTGGCTCCAGCACCATTGTAGTCCCAGGAGGGGCACTATGAATGGCTGCCATATACATCCGTCACATGAAATCCCATGCTGTGGTTTCAAAGACCTAGGCAAAGAGAAAGGGCAAGGGAGACATGTTAGCAGCCACTGAGGAATGTCACAATGGGGATCCTTTGTGTGTGATGTACGTTTGTGTGTGTTTTGTGTGTGTGTGCAAATCCCGTGTCTGAAATCAGCTAAAGAATAACCAAAGACCTTGGAGGCCCTGGCATGTTGTAGGCAGAGAATAGAGGCATAGGATTTCCTACCAGGCTGATCATGAAATTGCTCATTGAAGCTAGAACTAAAAATAATGAAACCGTCGGATCACAGAGATCTAAGGAGTTTGAGTTGAAATTCCAGCTCTGTGATGAAAGGTGACTCGGCATCCCAGGAGGTCAAATGGCTTAAGGTCAATTTCATGTTGTTGCTTGCTTGCTTCCTCAAGGGCTTATAGTTTGGTCTTAGAGTTGGCTCTTGAATATACCTGGTATGGAGGTGGACAAAGTGGGTGAGGTATTACTGCTTATTTTTCCACAGCCGGACTAGCCACGTGGCAATGGTGTTTGGGAGACTCGCGGCACTTCCTCTTCAAGCACTGTTCTCTATGCCCACTCTGACCACTGTGGCACAGGGCAATCCATTTGATAGCCATTTCCTGTCTAATCCTCTCTACTTGTTTAAATCTGAATTTGTGTTTTTCTATTCCCCCCTTTCTTATTTAAAATATGTCAAATTCAGCTTTGTAGGATCATAAATGGCTTTCTCTTTAAGCTCTCTGAAATCGATGTGCATTTGCGTTCGTAAATTATGTATCCACACATTGTCTCTAATGCCGATAGCATCAGTTAATATGAAGAAGAAATAATGTATACATAATGTAAATTATGTATCCACACATTGTCTCTAATGCCGATAGCATCAGTTAATATGAAGAAGAACTATCAAAACCTTAAAGCTTTTTCCTGCTTCTATTCTTGGTTCAGATCCGTTTTCAGTGTAATTGTATTCTTTTAAAGCCACGGGGTCTGAATGATCCAACAGCAACTAGAAAAACAGCAAGCCCACAGATACAAAACTACATGTACATCTTTTTAATTTCTCCTTTCATTGAATATACATCCAACTTCTTAAAAATATTAGTACCCTGGCGGTGGGGTGAGCAAATCAAAGACAAAGCAGTCTTGTTATGAATATTTGCAAGAAAGCTTGACTCCTACTTTAGAATGACTACGATCGAAGAGTAAACTTTACTTCCAATTTGTATTAATTGCAGGTTAATTAATGTCCAAAATAAGAGACGCTGAGGCATGTAAGCTGAATTGACAGGTGGACCTATTGAAAATGCCATTTTCTATCCAATGATATCTGTACTGATTGAATTCTATGCCAAATGGCATAGTGGAAGCCTTTCAGTGAAAATCCACGAGCTAGGTTAGACAAACAAGCACAGAGGAAAAGTCTGATTGAGATGTTCTGATACCATTGTTGATTTCAACAGAATAAAAATCCCCCCGAAAAACCCTCTCGCCAAATATGAGTTAAAGGTCAAAATCAGAACCCATGCAAAAAGTTATATTTTAGGAAAAGAAGAATTACATGACAAGGTTGCAATGCACAGGTTAAAATAAATAAATGTCATGAAGCCGATGGTAGTGAAGCACATTTTTAATATCAGCACTCAGGAGGCAGAGGCAGGCAGATCCCTATGAGTTCAAGGCCAGCCTGGTCCACAGAGTGAATTCTAGGACAGGCACCAAAGCTACGCAGGGAAATCCTGTCTCAAAAAAACAAACAAACAAACAACAGCAAAACAAACAAACAAAATAAGAAAATTCTAATTGAGATATTCTGATACCTTTTATGATCTCAGCAGAATAATAATAATAAAAAAAAACCCTCTCATCTAACGTGAGCTAAAGAGCTAAAGGTCAAAATCAGAATCCATGCAAAATGTGTATACTTTAGGAAAAGCAGAATTAATTACGTGACAAGATTGCATTGCACAGATTAAAATAAATAAATGTCATGCACTGAAGCTTGAAAATCACCCACTCTTTGAGGAAATACCAGAGATGCCAGAGGTGGGGTTGTGATGGGCAGAATTCTTCAGACTGAACATTTAGGAACGATGAAAACTGGAGAGAGCACACATTTCATAGAAACATAGCTGCATTCTCGTAATTAAACAGAGGCAGGCAAGCATAGAAACAGTTCATCCTACAATCCCATTTGGCTTGCGGTTAGGCAAGCCCTCCTCTTGTAAAAATGCACTTCGCAGTTCAGCTCCTTCCCCTTCATGCACTGTGGCCAGGTATCCCTCTGCACAGAATACACCCAGCATCCTCACATGCTCCTTGAGCCTCCGTCTGCACTGGGCTACATGTACCTTAGAGCGACAACATCTTTCTCTGCCCTTAGTAACAATTTAGCAGTTTTGATTTGAGTGTATTCCTAATGTGTCCAGGTACAAGGAATCGAAGAACTGATCCAGAATGAACTGGTTTAGGGTGTATTTGTAGTGAGGCAAACTGTGTCCTTCAAGTTTGTTTTTAGGAAGAATCCCCTAATAATCACTGTATGCCTGTGCATAACTGGGTGTGAATATAATTAAACTCAGATGCATTATGAGAAGGAACATGTAGGAAAAATAAATATATGACCGAATCTATCAATCAAAATAGAAAACCACCCAAACTATGTCCCTTAGTAACCAGACCTTTTTCTCATACACCATAAAAGGACACCCTGAACAATAATCAAGGGACTCAAATATGTTTACTGATATACTCAACAATCAATCTTGACTTCTTGACAGTGTGTCTTTCTTAAATTTGTACTATTACTTTGCACCAAACAAGATTATCTTACTTCTTTAGTAAATATCTTGTGAGCCGGTATTTTCAACTCTTTGGATAGGAGGCTAAAAACTTGGAAATAATCTGGCCCAGAATCAGACCTTTGGTAACAAAGTAACAGATGCTGTAGATTTTATTAAAGAATTATAATTAAATAATATCTATGAAGATGTTTTTTTCTGTTAGGAAGCTGTTACAGTGGGAAGTTAGGTATAAACCACGGCTTCTATATGCAATCATTACTAAGAGGAGGTTGGAGAGAAGACTGAGCCAGTAGAGGGCGAACTTGAACACAAAGTTACCTTTAGTACCTTAAAGCACAGCACATTGACCAATGGTCAGTCCCAATTAGATTTAATCCGTTTCATGTTGCTATTAAAAAATACCAAAGGCAGCTAAGTTGTAAAGTAGAAAGGTTTACTTAGCTCACAGTTGTAATATTTGAAAGTTGTAGGAGGGTCCACCTTTATTTCTGTTGCTTTCATTGGTTAAATAAAAGACTCTGCCTGGCTTGTAAGATAGGTTAGCCCTTAGGTGGGTGGAGTAGACAGAACGGAAGTTCTGGGAAGACAGAAGGAAGTGAGGGAGCCCGCCATGAAGCCTCCAGGGTCAGACATGCCGAATGATCCCCAGTAAGATCACCACCTTGTGGTGACACACAGACTTTTATAATGGGTTAGTTTTAGATATGAGAGCTAGCCAAGAAAAGACTAGAGATAATGGGCCAGGCAGAGTTTAAATGAATAACGTTCTCATGTGGTTATTTCGGGCATAAACAAGCAACCAGTGGCTGGGGGCTGGGAGCCAGGTGCTGGGAACATAACCCACACCTCTTCCCCATTTACAACAGAAAGTCCATGGTAAACGCCCTTAAACTTGGCCTCCAGTAAAGGCAGAGGATGGCAGCTGATCATGGTAGGAACATTTATATATGTAAGATCTTAAGTTTTATTTTATTTTTCATAAGAATTTAAATCCCACATCACTCTCTGTATTCTAAATCCTTACACATGTAGGCAAGTGTAAGCTCTCAAACCTCATGAAGAGCTTTTTGTTTTCTCTTTTGCAGTAGATGGAGACTGCTTCAGAAAGCTGAACTGGACAAAATGCATAGAACAATTGACTATGGGGATGACTAACCCCAGCTGGTACATCTGTAACAACAACCCCTGCAATTAAGGCTCATTTGAGATCCTTACACAGCCATTTCCAAGGAAGGACAAGTAAAGAAAAGGAAGATCCAATGTTTATGGAAGGAGGGGTGTTTGAGAAGAGTACTCTGTGGGGCGTACACCACAGATTCCCTAACAATGTCCAATGCATGCATGCCATTGCTTAGTGAGACTTTTTTTCTTCCGAATTTGGTCAAGTGGGAAAATGTTTCCCAGTGTTTTAATCATTTGGGCATGTAGAAAGCCTACAGTCTCAGTGAGGATGTCCCCAGACTGGTCCTCTCCTGGCAAGCACGGGTGCAGGGCCAATGCTTTCCTTGTGCTTTTGCTTTCGGTTTTTAAAACATTCAGGCAAACACAGAACATCTTCCTTCGTTGCCATTTGAAATGCATACACTTGCAAATGCAATCAAGAAATGCAATTATAACACTGAGAATGACTTTCTAGCTCTTCAGTCTAGAGAGTCAAAGAATCCTAATTGTGAATTTGACACCATCCCACCCCCCCTGACACACACACCCTTGCTCTGCAGTCCCTGAAGGGCTGTTCAGGGATGTGGATGAGCCTTGATTTGGGAGTCGTCTCTCTTCTTGTATCTTTTTCATTATAGAATATGTTCAGAGCCTTCCAGAGATCAAATATTCCACGTTGAACCAGTGGCAAGCCAGCAAGAATAGGGGACTCCAAAACACATAGGTACTTAAGTCCTCAAGAAATAAAACACCAGTGGAAAATTGGAATTTGTTAAGCAGAAGTCTTTTGTGGGCATATGAATACATGTTCTTTGTAAACGGTGAATGAGACACATCCATGCACAGCTAAAGGGCCAAAATCTACACAAGATCAACTTCCATTATGGAAAACCACTCAGCAGTATGGAGAGGTTAATGAGACTCTCTGGGATGAAGGGTATGAGTTAAGGTTTAAATGAAAGAAAGGGTCGAGAGGGGGATTTTGAAATCAGATGTTATTCAGGTCAATTTTCAATCTGGGGCTGAGAGACCCATGTCAAGGTCCTCAAAACTTTACAGATAGTAAGAGAAAGGATGTGGATGTGGGAGATTCTCTGACTGGTTCCACAAAACACACACACACACACACACACACACACACACACACACACACACACACACACACACTGGGTGATTTGTGCCCAGTGAACTGAGAGAATCAGAGCTGGAAGGCAGACCATGCTGGCAAGCTCTATCCTAGTCCAAATTTGTGGTCAGCGATGTAGGAGACTGGGGGAGGGGGCCCCTGGGAGCAGAAAAATCCACATCAGCATCAAGAGACTAACTCCCAGCATGCTTCTGACAGGAAGGAACCAGCTGCCAAAGACCCCCCTGATTTCCACCAAGGGAGGACACTCTGTCACTGTGACAGAGAGAACCTCTTAAGAAATTAGAGTGGACCCAAAATCTCTGTCCAAGTCGGAAGAGGTCTAAGGGATTTGAGCCAGTTTCTGAATTCTCCAGATGGGCCTGAGCCAGGTCCTATTATCATTACCCCTGGAAAAGATGGGACACTCATATTCTTGGTCTAGGCCAGGATTTTTAAAAATAAAAATTAATGTTTCTGGTGTCTCTAATTTCCTATGAAAAATAAACCATTCCAGTTTCCTTCAGCCAGGCCAGGAAAAGACTCCCCAAGGGCTTGAAATCTAGTTCAGCTGGTCACTAGCCATCTGGCTTTGGTCAAGTTACTGAAACTTGCAGAAGCTCATTCCTTTCCTCTTGAAAATAGGATAAACAAAGCAACTGCTTGCTCATTAAGTAAGATTCATGAACAATGCTTCTGAACACAAGCAGCGCTAAGGTCCCCTCCTGCCTTGCGGATGCTGGGTATCCATGCTCTCAGATGCTTCTGTTCATGCCTCCATCTCTTGGTTCTGCATCTTTATTTCTCTCCGTTTTTCTTCTCCCTTTTTTTTTTAAACCTCACCCTTCCTGGGTAGTTATATATCCCTATTCAGACAACCTCTTTCATCATCTCTTACTTTGACCATACTCGATAGTTTGGTGCTGGAATACTTACTGACTGTAGGTCACTAGAGAGATTGTTGTAGGAGAGAAGTGGCAGGGTGGTCTAAACTCTCATCCAGTGATGCTATATGGTGCTATGAAATTTGGCCCCTGTGTCTTAGCTCTTTCATTTGTTGACTGGATTAATAAAGTATCCCTGTCAGCACGTAAATCAGGTAAAACAAATGCTCCTCAGATTAAACCTACTGTAACTTCAAATTATTTTAAGTCAAAATGCCTTTTAAGGCCAGAAAGGACTTACTGATAAGTCTGACGGGGCTGAATTCCATTCTCAGGACTCATAGAGTAAAAGGAGAACCCCAACTCCTATAGCACATGCACTCTTGAGGTACACGGACCAGCTAGCCCTGAAAAAAAATACAATAAAAAAAAATCTTAGATGCATTTTATCCTATCAAATCCTATGGCGTGGCCTCACCTGCTGTATACAGACTCCCAATCCCTGTGCTGGTTGGTTAAGTATTGTGATATAGTACAGGGGCTTATGTCACTAGTTTACAAAAGTGAAAAATTCAATTTCCTTGTACAGTTTCTACTGAGTGTGTGTCACTTCTGAACCAGTGTAAAATTTAAAAACCTCAAGCTGAGTCATTTTACGTCAGGGACTATCTGCATACCTGAAATGGTTACAGCATGCCGGATTCATCCAAAGGACTCAGCACATTTCAGAGCTCAGCTCCACGCCAGTTTCAGGGTTAATATGCAGCAGACCCCTCAGGGACTCCTGCCCTGTGCATGCGTGCTGTTTAGTCCCCAGAAAACACTCATAGAAAGATTGTCCTGTGCTTGGCTGGGACAGGGCGACTGAGTAAGACAGTTTCCTATCACATTAGTGCTGATGTTCATGGGAAATGACACCGTCCACAACAGAATTCTGTCCCTCCATCTCCCACTAGCCCTTCAGTCATGCACTTAGCCTGGGAAGATGGCTGACTTCCTCATCTCCAGTTAGCCCCTTCTTTCACTTTGCTGTAGCCACACTGGCCTTCTTCTGGCTCTGAGGAGGTTGGACATTATTCAGTGTGTATGTATGTGTGTGTATTATATAATCTCTTCCTAGAATGTTTTTTGTTAAAGATTTCATCATGGCTAGCTCCCACTTAGCATCTGCGAATTTGTCCCAACACTGACTCTCCAATGAGCCTTCCCTAGCCTGCCCTCAGCCATGCTCTAAGTCTTCTTCAGGCTCTTTCATTTATTTTCTTCCTCAGCCCATCTGTTCTGAAGTCACTTATGCCCTATATCATTATCATTTGCTGGAATGAAAGCCTCGCAGGGATGGGACCTTACCTGTTCCCCGTCAGGTTCTAACCTCTGACCCAGAGTAGGACTTGGCCTTGAAACTACTCAACTGCTTTTATTTACAGAAGAAGGAATGGTTGTCTAGGTGATAAGTCAATGTGATATAGACACATGGATCAGGTCAGAGCTTAAGGAAGCATTCAAATTTAGTGTCTGTGGATAATGTACATAATTAGGTACTACTTATGAATGTTTTGAGAAACTATTTAAGGATAGTTTTAAAGGAAAGTTTGAAGCAGTAATTAAAAATTGCATACCATTTAGGCATGCCCCTGCCCTGCCATTGCCTTGGTCTTGTCTATCAATGCCTGAGATCCATCATTAGCATCAGACATTATCTTGAGTCTTGGAGAAAGCTTGTGCTCCTTTGGGTCAACCAGATTATGGCTCTGCTGTGTTCTTGTGGGGAAGTGCAGATGTGTATGACTTTCCACAGCAATGCAGATGAGAAGGACTTTCCACAGTGCAGATGTGCAGGACTTTTCCCACAGTGCAGATGTGAGGGACTTTTCCCACAGTGCAGATGTGAGGGACTTTCCACAGTGCAGTTGTGTAAGACTTTCACAGTGCAGATGTGTAGGACTTTCCACAGTGCAGATGTGAAGAATTTTCCACAGCAATACAGA
>JAQHUG010000020.1:6619774-6653660 GCA_028555095.1 Dicrostonyx torquatus | reverse complement strand
AAAAAAAAGAGTGCTGCTCTTGGGAATCCATCCTTTGGGCAACTCCTTGAAGGATCCCTGTTGGCCCAGTGGTTGGAAATTAGCCCCGGGCAGTCTGTCCTGATAGACCTATCAGGGTTGTGGCTCTGCCAATCACACTTCAGTGGCATAACCAGGGGATTATAAGACTGCAAGAAGCCGCTGCTCACACCTACCTTCCGGGTCATACGGTGGCCTGTTGGAGTTAGTGGTTTACCACCCTGTGAGATAGTGACACTGTCTGGTTAAGGACTCAGAATCCACAAGTGAAGCTGTTAGAATAGAATGGAGCCTGTAAATGATTGGACCGAGTTATTGAGTGGTTGGTACATCTGACAACACAGTCACTGAGTCTATACAAGGACAAACTCTGAAACTGTGTCTGGCCTCCGAGGTGGCTCCCTGTGGCCCAGCCGTATACCCTGAGCGCTAAGGGCTTCGAAAGTCACCCTTCCGGTCTCATTCGAGCCCCTCACTGTCAAGTGAGAGACCTGAGATTGAGAGATCGAAGTGCCTGTGTGCCGAGCATTCACACCCAGAGTGCCTCTTCTCGGGGAGGAAGACAAAAGACCAGCCAGATTTGATTCTCAGCCATGGGGAGAACTGGTGCGGTGCGGACTTCGTCACCATGACTTCTAACTACTCCCTTTCTTAGGGAATCGAGTTCCCTCTGAAACCCCAGCATCTCTGCCTTGGATATAGAATACACAGAAAAGCCTGAAGCTGCAGTTTGGATCTGATTCTTCATGACCACTTAGAAGAATAAAGATTTCATGTCTAATACATTGCTAAAAATATTTACTTCTTGTCCTATGTATTGCCATGACTGGCAAGGGACGAGAGGCGATGAGGGTGCCAGAGAGAAATTCTGAAGGACTGCGCTACCCAGAGGATGTGAATTTGATGAGAGACTCTGAAAGCCAAGGGGGTGGGGGGTTGGAATCAGCAACATAAACAACAGTTCCTCAGCCATGGCATTACTGGGATGTGAGAGCAGGAAATGTTTTTAAGTGTGGGTGCTACTCCAGATGTTATGGACATTTAGCAGCCTCCTGGGTTCCACACATGAAAGAAGCACCCCCACACACACAAACCACAGCCCAAGGTTATTGAAATCAGAACTGTCTCCAAATAATACCAAGTATCCCGTTGGAAATAAAATAATCCCAACTGAGAAGCACTGATCTAACAACAGGGGTAGTGAGAAGCCTGTGGGGCAATCATTAGGAAAGCAAGGGTATGATGGGAATTTTCAGGAAGATTAATATGTCACCTGCAGCAGGGTGGATTATTTATTTACACTCTATGGGCTAGATATACGAGCAGAGTGTTTTAAATGGATACTTTGAAAGAAAGACAGTAGAGATATCATGTGGGAAGTGGTTTTATTCTTACTGCTGTATTGTTTATTGAAAACCACTTACTGGCAACTCAGTAAGTGGCAGTCACGAGCAGTAGTGGAAAGATGGAGCTCTTACAGATTCAGAATTCTGTCTGCCTGGGGAGTCATGAGACAAGCCATCTCAATGAAGCAGGGTTCTCAAGAGTAGGCAGGAATCCAGTCCTGCTGGATTTCTGAAGCCAGGTTGCTGGGTGATACATTCATATCTGTTAATGTGTGGATTTAGGGTGGGGAACAGGTGGCACTCAGCCACCACTTAGAGTAGTGGCAGCAGAGAAGACAATGAAGAGGTCACGTGCAGGTTCATGGTGCATGCCAGTTGCACGTGCCTGTGTGGTATTCATTTAGATGAGGGGAAGAGAGCCTCGGGAGCAAAGGAAGACGAGCCCTAGAGCTGAGAACCAATTAATAATAAAGATTTTTCCAGGCTGGGATACAAAGAAGGCAAGGACACTTGCTGTATGTGATTGGGGTTCTGATTGATGTTGCCACTACCCATATGAAAATGCTAGGCATAGACACATGGGCCTGAAATTCCAGTGCTTGGGCTAGGGACAATGAAGATTAAGAGTGGTGCTAGGATTGATGGCCAGCCAGCTAGGTGCAGGACACAGCATGGCCACCTGACTTCTTCCTGTGAATTCACGGACATATGTGTGTAAACATTTGCAAACACACATACACATTTCTCCATATGTGTATTAGAAAGATAATATTATGTCTATGTTACATACTATGATGCAATATGAACTTTTGGCTTGACAAATAGAAAGCTGTTATATTGATATGAAAACATAGAAATATTAAAAAACCTTTGTGAGGAGACTGACCATCTTCATGTTTGGCATAGAATAATCACATATACTTGCAGGGAATAATGTAGTATCTGATACGTGTGTATATCATGAGTAATAATTAAATCAAGCTAATTACCATCTACATCACCTCATGTATTTCTTCCTTTTTGTGATGAGAACATTTCACATCTACCTTCTTACCAGTTTCCAGTTGTGTAACATTATTTCTTCCTTTTTGTGATGAGAACATTTCACATCTACCTTCTTACCAGTTTCCAGTTGTGTAACATGTGATCATTGACCACAGGCACGATTTCACAGCTCTCCAGCTTCTTATCAGTTTCCAGTTGTGTAACACGTGATCATTGACCACAGGCACGATTTCACAGCTCTCCAGCTTCTTATCAGTTTCCAGTTGTGTAACACGTGATCATTGACCACAGGCACGATTTCACAGCTCTCCAGCTTCTTATCAGTTTCCAGTTGTGTAACACGTGATCATTGACATGATCCTGCTATTGCTAACAATCATGCTGCCCTTAGAGCACACTTCCCATTTCCCCATCTGCTGAAATCGCAAGGTTCTTACCCCTTCCTTTTTTTTTTTAAAAGGATTTATTTATTTATTATGTATACAGTGTTCTGTCTGTATGCTTGCAGGCCAGAAGAGGGCACCAGATCTCATTACAGATGGCTGTGAGCCACCGTGTGGTGGCTGGGAATTGAACTCAGGACCTCTGGAAGAGCAGCCAGTGCTCTTAATCTCTGAGCCATCTCTCCAGCCCCACCCTTTCCTTTTTATAATGTAAGGCAGTGCCCCAGACTCCAGGAAGACCCAACTTCAACATGTGGCCTTGAGAACTGACTTTGTGACTTTATCCAGTAACCTCTGCATGGTAGGTGTCAGGCAATCTATTGAGTTATAATCCTGTGACCAGAACTGTACAGCCAGCTATAAGGAGTGGGGGGCTTAGGATGCAATTCTGGTATTGCGAGCATCAACTTGGCTATGTTTGGCAAGATATTGTATATTTTGATAACCTATTATTTGCAGCAGTTAACTCCTAAAAATAAAATTCCATGTATTTGATCCCATCCATAAACTTCTAATCAGTTGGATCTACCCTAGGAGTATTTTAAGATGAACCTATCATTCCCTCCCTGTATCAGGGCTCCTCTCTGCCTGTTCAAGTAGGCGCTCAGACCTGGGGAGAGAACAGATAAAATCCCCCATCCTCTGAAATGCCTTGCTGGCAATATATTTTTTAAAAAAGAATACTAAGTTTTACCATAATTATATATTTATTTATTATGTATACAATATTCTGTCTGTGTGAATGTCTGCAGGCCAGAAGAGGGCATCAGACCTCATTACAGATGGTTGTGAGCCACCATGTGGTTGCTGGGAATTGAACTCAGGACCTTTGGAAGAGCGGGCAATGCTCTTAACCTCTGAGCCATCTCTCCAGCCCCAAAACTTAGTATTCTGTTCCTTATCTCAGGTCCACCTTCTCCACGGACCTCATGCCTGTTAGAGTTAGCTCCTCACTGCCGAAGGATTTCTTGCAGGTGCTCAGGGATCTCCAAAGCACAGACTCCAGGCATGTTGTTTGAGAACCTGTTCTTAGAAGAGACCCGAGAAGCGTTTCAAACCATCCTGCCAATGGGCAGGCAGCTCCAGGTCCTCCTAGGGAGCTGCTTCTAACACGGTCCACTGGTTTTCCAAGGACAGGTGCTGGGGTCCCCTTCCCCACTGGCATTCAGCTCCTGCAACTGAGCAGGAGTCCAAACCCTGTCCTCAGCCTCACTGTGCTACTTAATTCAGAAGGGAAGCATTTCTAGTACGTCTACCTCGGGGGGCTGTTGTTTTGTTTTGTTTTGTTTTTATCAGGAGATTATTAAAATCCCACATTTTAAAAATCGGGAAGGTTGTTTCCTGACATCTCACCACATCCCGGGCTTGCAAATTCAGCAATTGAAACGTTTTCCCTACATCTTTGATGATATTGTTCTCCCGAGTGCCCTGTAACTCCTCGAATGCACTTATTTTAGACAAATCCCACAGAAGCGCTTTATCGGGCACGTTGTAAAAACCATGTGGAAGAGGGGATGAGGGAACAAAGGCCCTCTCTAGCTCTGCGCTTCATTAAACAGACCGAAGGGCAAGGCCTCCAATGGTCAGGTTATCACAATGAAAGCTGCAACCTCAGGAACCAACGCTGCCGCTCAAGACCCCCAGCGCCTGTGTGAGGACGATAAAAAAAAAAAAAAAAAGAAAGAACAAACACTGTGGCCCAGTGAGCAAGGAAGCCTTGCCCCTGACAGACTTGGTAGAACTGAGAAAGGGGAACCAGAGGGCGGCATATACTCCCTCGTTACTGCACCTCATGGAGTGACACTGGGGTCGGATGTTGATCTGTGATCTTTGCAGAACGGAACCAGCCCTATGCCACCACCATGCGGATACCAGGCAGCCCTCAGGAAGGACGCAAAAGACTTTGAAGACGCCGCGCCGTGTGTTATTAATAAAATGAACTGCAAGGTGACCAAATGACAGAATAATAGCTAGTGGTAATAAATCCCTCTCAATAAATTCACTCTGACAAATGTGTGAAGACATCAGCTGTGCCAAGCATCACCATGCAAGAAAGACCGGAGAAAAAATTACCACTCACCTTTGCAGGGAGACAGTGGACTAGCTCTTTGCTAAGTTAGCATAAATCACAAAATCTTTTGATCTCCCTTCAAGAAGATAGAAAGAGTGGATTAAAAATATGTGCACAGGGCCTGAGGTTCCAGGCAGAAAGACTGTGACTTATTAGACCCACACAGCCGTAAATAAGCAATACCCAGGAATCGCTTGAGAGAGGGTCACACGGCTTGGCTTTCCCAGACTCACTAGTGAGCAGACAGATGCCAGGAAAGTGGTCAAAACATCTAATAAAAATATAATAAGTAATGATTTTCTTGCTGTTTATCACCAGTTTGACAATTGAAAAGTTAAATCTTTCCTGACTTCGTTTACATAATGCACGGAGCAAGGCTGCTGAGCTCCATCGCTAGCCGTGTAAGCGGGAACCAGCTCAGTCCCAAGCCCTGTTCGTCTCAGTGACACCTGCTCTCAGGGCCAGAAGACTGAACTTGAAACCCTACACATTGGAAGGAAAGCGTTGGTTGAGTCCACAATAATAAAATCGAATTTTCTTCTTTTCCGCTGGTAAAGGTGTTGCGGTGCCCGTGATATTCAGATTGAAATCTAAGAAAATAAAAGTCTTTCTTGTTTGTTGGCTGCCTTAAAGAATAAATAGCATTGCAAAGGCGCCTGAGAATGCTAAGCCACAGCACACCCTCCCTAGCTCACCCAGCTCCCTCTTTTCGAGAGCTCTCAGCCCTCCACATTGCCCCTCTTCAGACGCTCTGTGGAGCCGAGAGCAGATTGAACTAAAATGGAAATCTCAGTAGGCATAATATTCTCCACCTTCACAAAGGAGACTTCTCAGACAGAATCTGACGAGCGGATCTCTCGACTCCTGCAGCAGCTAGATAAGCTCAGGCCTGATTCCCTCACAGCCGGAAGGGGTGGGGCTGCGGGAGAGTCAAGTTCCCCCCCCCCCCTGTACCAGGACACACGGCCCCCTCTTTACTTGCACTTCTGCATCCTTCAAGGCAAAAACCAATTTATGCAAATGAAGGTTGAACAGTAAACCTGTATCACCCTGAGACTGGTCCCCAGATCTGGCACTGGCCCTTACAAGCCTTCACTGACCAGAACCCTTTCGGGATGCTGAGCAAGAACACGGCCACTTTGCTACCGAAACCTATGGAGACTCCTTGCGCTGACTTCGCGTTTTGAACTAGCTCATCCTCGATCCTGGATGCTCAGGAATCCACGGGACTTAGGTTCAGCCAGGACACACTGGCTTCCACAGAGATCTACGGAGAGGGACACTTTCTGCATATCTACCATTCTGTATAGAGTTGGGGAGGTAACCGAAGCACGAAGATAAGGAGGTCACAGCAAGGCCGCTGACCAATTCTGTGCTCGACTCGGGACTGGGGAGAAAGAAGTAACTGCTATTGACCGGTGTTGGAGGAATAGGGTACCATCTGGAAAGCTCCTCCGGCTTGCAGCTGTGTCGCTCTCCCAGCGAAGGGCTGTGTGGATCTCTTTTCCTCCCCCTGTGTGTTGTTACTGAAACCATCAATCCCATTGCATTTAATTCGGTTTACTGTACTCAGTGACAAGAGTCAATCAATCACTCCACGCATGATTTATGTCTGACTCTGACAGAAACATCAAATCGAAATAAGATAGGGAGCACACAGGGCTTCTGTCGTGGCCCTTAGCTCCCGCCCCACCCCCAAGTGAGCTCAGTACCTGATTATCATCTGTTATTGTACACTGAGTTATTTGAAGCTCAAGACATGCAACTAGTTACTTCCCAGTCTCACTGCGACGCATATGATTTTTATATGTCATTAACAAAACGGCAGCCAAATCGACACGCACCTTGTGCAGCCAGACTGTGAGCATGTAAGACGTTTGATCGTTCTGTGTCAGCTGGACATGACATTTGATAGGATCCACCTTTTGATCTGCTGCAGAAACATGATGTGTGTGGCGTGTTCTTTGTCGCTGAGATGAAACCCTGAGCAAGCTCCCTTCACTACACATCTAGGCCCTTCCACCGGATTAGCACCTTTTACCGTGTGCAAGAGTTCCTGCCAATAACTGCTCTGTATGGATGGTGGTTGGATGGCAAACAATTACTCTGAGGGTCTGCGCATGCAGATTCCCGCCTCTTCATCCTATGGGCAGATAAAGGCAAGAACATTCAGAGAGGGGCTTGCCAGGATAATAAAAAGCTGAACGGCCAATAGCTAGGCAGAAAGGGATGGGGGTGGGGGTTGGCAGGCAGAGAGAATAAATACACACATATGATGGAATGGTACCACCAAACGGCACCTGCTATTTGTGAACCATAAAGGCTGCATATCCTCTTTTTGCCCTCTCAGGACTCTCTCTGAGTGGCATAGACGTGTCTCTTTCCCCACCTCCGGTGTAGACGTGTCTCTTTCCCCACCTCCTTGTGGCCCTATCATATACTGTCTATGAACTACATTCACTCGGGCACAAACCATTTGCTCGTGGTTGAACTGCTCTGCTGCCCAGATCTCTCACGACTTACGATTGTTTCACAGGCCCCTCCCTGCTTCTTCCTAAGAAACATTTCCTTCTCCCAGAAGCCATCCTTGCTCCTTCGAGAGAGTCGTACACATTCTCCTGTAAACCCCACTGCGGTGCTGTAGAAGCAGCAGGGGAGTAGACTGTTGTGGGAAATTACTCTAACTAGGCAAAGATGTGTTACATTTGTTTCTGCTGTGGAATATTACTTTAATTGTGTGAACGTGTGTCACATTTTGTTTCTGCGGCCTTTGTTGGTGATGCAAAGATGTGTTGCATTTGTTCGTGCTGCGTTTGTTTAAGTCTGTAAAGAGGAGTTACTTTGTTTCATCTTGCCTGCCTAAGGAACCCGACTGCTTTAATGAAAAGCTGAATGACCAGTAGCTAGACAGATGAGAGACAGGTGGAGCTAGCAGACACAGAGAATGAAGAGGAGGAGAAATCTAGACTGGGGAGAGGAGAGAACTAGAGATAAGAGAACAAGAGAGAAAGATAGAGACAGAAGCTTGGAATCAGAAGCCAGGCAGCCACCAGCCAGACACAGAGACAGCAGTGACAATAGGACATACAAATGATGAAGAGAAACACATTAATTTAAGTGATAAGAGCTGGAGGAACAAGCATACGGTAAGGCCAAAAATTATAACTAATATTATTTCCAGGTCATGATTTGGGAGCTGGTTGGTGGCCCAAAAGAAAGCCTGGCATAGCGGATGAAACGTAATGAGTAGTGGTATATTGTAAAGAAACAAGAAAATTTGCAAACAACGTCTGTGGCTTTCTGGGTTTTAAACACTGTAAAGTGTGCAGCCACTTAGCTAGCTGCTGGGCACCCCACACAGCCGTAGCTGTACCTCACGATTCCTTCACTCACAGTAAAGACAAAGGTAAGGTCCTTGAAGCAGGTGTATGTATGCTGGCCTCTAACTCCTAGAGATCCAACTTCTGCCTCCCAAGTGATTGGAATAAAGGCATGTCACTACCACTTTTTTTTGTTGTTGCTTTGTTTTGTTTTTTGAAATTGGTGTTTTGCCATGGGTGTTGTGTCTCCTGGAACCAGAGGTAAAGACAGTACTGCGCTACCATGCAGACGCTGGGAATTGAACCCGGGTCCTCTCAAAGAATAGTAAGTGGTCTTAACCTTTGAGCCATCTCTCAATCTAAGTCTAGTTCTTAAAAGTGAATCAGAATTTAAAACATAATAGCCACATAAAACATAATAGCCACAACGAAAAGCAAATAACTATTTTTAAAGTTTTATTTCACAACTTTCCTATCTATGATGCCCAGGCCACGGCACCGGTGCTCGCTGGCTGCTTTCTGATTCTGACTTACAGCCCCAGGGCTCTGCGCAGTCAGTAAGAATCCCCTGAGCTCCTCCTGATCCTGAACATCGTGCATCCTGTGGCAACGGTAAACTGGAAATGTCCACCAGCTAGGACACTCTGCTTGGTCTTTATGGCTCCTGTAGCCATTTGGTTTTCTTCCAGAGGGTACACTACAGGCTTTCACACACATGCACATTTAATATGTATTAGAACACACATATATTATGTATTCTTTCCCATGGGTAATGCCTATTGTCTTAGTGTTGTTCTTGCTATGATAAAACATGATGGCCAAAAGCAACCCGGAGAATGAAAGGTTATTTGATTTACACTTCCATACCACTGTTCATCATTGAAGGAAGTCAGGACAGGAACACAAGCAGGGCAGGAGCTGATGCAGAGACCATGGAGGGGTGCTGCTTACTGGCTTGCTCCCCATGGCTTGCTCAGCCTGCTTTCTTATAGAACCCAGGACCACCAGCCCAGGGTGACTCCACCCACAATGGGCTGAGCCTCCGCCGTCAATCACTAATTAAGAAAATGCCCACAGCTTGACCTGATGGAGATATTTTCTCAGCTGAGGTTTCCTCCTTTCAGAATCCTCTAGCTACTGTCAAGTTGACACAGAGCTAGGCAGGACACATGTGTAGAATAGGTAACATAAGCATTAAAATAGGTGAAAAGACTAACTCATCTGTTATTTATATAAAATTCAAATACACATAACTTCTTAGTACTTGCTGATATTTCTGCAGAACTTCAAGCAAGCTGGTTTTCAGAGAATCAGGATCTCAAATTTCCCAGAAACCTCCGTAAAATATGGAGGGCTTTATAAATGTGTAGCATAGAAATCACAGAGGTGGTAGGGCTCTGATACATAAATTAAACATTTCAACTTGTGATCTCTTCTGTCCTAAGTAGAGGAATGCTGTGAGATCATTTATTTTAGATTCCAGGGATATTTAATGGTGCGGAAGCGGCCAGCTTCTCCTTGGAAAGTCGCCAGCTTTAGAGAGCTCCTACCCCTCTTTTCTATGCAAGTTGTTGAAACTGAGGCTGTTTGGCGAGTGAGGAAAACATATGATCAACAAAATGATTTTTCTTGCTTTGTTGGAAGACATAATTGACTTGGATTCCTTTCACAATACACATGTTAATTTAACTTTGGGGAAGACAAAACATCAAAATCTTCTAAGTAGAGCTAGTTAAAAGTGGTTACTAAAATTGACACTTTGAAGACACCATATGGCAATTGTCTTTTCATAGCTGGACACAGTCCCTGTTGGCTCAGCGCCACCCAGTTCCCTACACTCAGCTTCAGTGGAGGGGATGAGGGTAACCTTTCCATTCATGGCATCTCTTCCCTAGGCTTCTCTACCCATGGGCTGTGTGTTTATCAAGCCGTGACTTTGCCCTCTTCTCCATCCTCTTCGTTTAGTCTGCCCTGAGTGTCTGCACTGGCTTCCTTTCTGGTGTTGTTGTTTTCCTCTGAGACTGGAGTTCTGCCCTAGACTCCAACGGACCCTGGTGTGGCTTGATGGTCTTGTCTCAGAAGCTGGACATTTGCCCGTGTCCCCAGCTACTCACTGCTGGATGTGGCTGGAGGAAAAGTCCTGGGGGAGGGTGCCGTGGTTCATCACTGTGTTTCCCAAACTTAATAGTTCATCTAGTGCAGAGCAGTTGATAGTTATCTGGCCCATGGAGGCAAGGGTGTATTAGATCCTTTTCCTGTCAAAGAAAGAGCCTGCTAGCACTTCTTCCTAATCCAATCATGAAAACTCTACCTCACTACCTACCTTTACCATGCAAGAATTCTTCAGCTTCCTCAGAGGTGCTCAGTGCTTCCTTTTGTTTCAGTCTTCTTCTATTTACCATATTCTGGGTTTTTATTGTTGTTTATAAAGGAAAACGAATCATGGAGTCAAGAACGTGTGACTTGAATGGCTACCCAGCTAGGCCCTCTGCTCTGTAGTCAGAACCCAGCCCAAATAACAGTCCACAGTCTTAGGACATCAATGATTATCATTAGCTATCCCTAAAATGAGTATGGTGTGCTAGCTGGAATGGCAGAAGGTTTTCTGGAAGAACTAGAAGCCAAGAAACCGTAAAGATAGGGATGGACAAAAACAAAAAAAAATAGCAATAAAAGACCTTTGAGCTCTTAATAATTATAATTCAATTAATAACACTGTGGGGTCACTTCCTTCATTTCAAATACAGGTATCATAAAGTTTTTCTTCACACACCCAATGTATTACCATAAGAAAAATGTAAAGTGTTATTCAAATTACACTCATATTATCAAATGTCTCCTAAAGCCTCCCATGAAGAATTCTAGAAAATCCATTCTTATGATGAGAAATTATGTTAAATATGGGACTCCAAGTACTTTCTCAAAGATCGTCAAATACTTATTCTGTCTGTTAAGATGATCGAGGGATAAATGAAATAATTTTAACTATCAATTATTCTAGATTTTAAGAACATAATTTAAGCACTTAGTATTTAGGAAGTTCGTGTGTGTGTGTGTGTGGTGTGTACACGTACGGACACATAGAGTCCTCCAGATCATTTATTATTTCAGCAATGTTCTCTGAGCCTTGGAGGTGGTGAGTTTACATAGCCACCCACTCAGGCTGGGTACGCAGCCCTTTATCTTCTGCACTGTGATCACTTCTACATCTCTAAGTGACTGCTGCCCATTGCAAAAGGAAGCTCTTCTGACCGAGGCTGACAACAACCCAGGTCTATGGGTATAAACATACGTATTTAGAAGGTAATCCAACAGCATGACTACATAGCAAATTAACAATAGCAGGCTCTTTCCTATGACCTCCCTGCTGTGCTTTTGATCAGGATTACAGTACGAGGCAGGCAATTCCCTTCTAAGCAGCAAGCCTAAAATCCATTGAGAAAGTGCTTAGTTACCCCATAATAGGCATACCACTATGTTTCTAGTAAGGACAGCATGGCACCATGGAGTGTCTTATAAAAAACTATCTTTGCTCTGCGCTTTATGGTTCGTGAGCCGGGAACCAGGTTGGAGACTTAAAAACACATGCACACAGACAGACACTGGGACACAGGTCATCCTTGATACAAGAATACCGTCTTTGATGTGCTCCAGGGAAGCTTATATAGGGTTCTGTCCATGCCCCAGCTCTTGGGATCTTTCAGCTGTAGACCTCACCAGAACCAGACTCATCAGGGTCTCATCCTCAGAGCAGCTGCAGGCTGCTTAGAGCAGAGGAAAACAAGCTGTTTACAAGAAATTCAGTGTCTGAATTTACAAGAAGTGCAGTCCCCGAAAATGTCTAAAGCTGCTAAGACCATTAATGTCTTTTCTTCCCCAGAAGCCTGTATAAAAGCTCACCATTAGGAGTTTCCTGGTTGGTTTTGGATTGGTTTCTCTAGTCCTGCAGCCAAAGCATGTGTTTTCTTCCTTGGTGGGGTCTTATCATGTCATTATGGTATTTAACAAGGTCAATGGTAAAAGCCTGTGTTGTTTTGGAGACCTTTTCTGCAAGGCCTTTTTATAGATGCTTGGTTTTATAGTTCATACACCATTGGTTCACCCATCTCTTACCCACCCAACCTGCATAATCCTTTGCCTGTCAAGATTTCCCACTCTTCTTTGACTTTACCTGTATTCTTTTATCCTTCCTTTCCTTTTAAAAGTTATGCATGGTGGCACACACCTTTAATCCCAGCACTCGGGAGGCAGAGGCAGGCGGATCTCTGTGAGTTCGAGACCAGCCTGGTCTACAAGAGCTAGATCCAGCGCAGTCTCCAAAGCCACAGAGGAACCCTATCTCAAAAAAACCAAAATAAAAATAAAAATAAAAGTTAAGAGACAGTAGCTTCCATTGGGCCTTGCACACCCTGGTCCTTTCGATGAGCTTTCGTTAACCCATTGATTTCCCCCCACATCCCACATCCCTTCCTGATTAAGCTTTTCACTCTTAATATTTCACCCCTTTACTTTCATTGAACATATAGTCTGCATCCCCTCCCTTCCCATGTCCCCTTTCTACTTCCATGGCTTCCACTGATACAGGAGGAAAGACTGAAAAACAAGTTGGAATTTGCATATGAAAGAGAATGCATATGCAGCCTCTATCACCCCACTCAGTATTCCCTTTTCCAGTTCTATCCACTTCCCCACCAATGTCACAGCTAGGTGATATTTCAAAGCATACATGTGCCACATGTCCTTGTCCACTCACCTGTGGGTGGGCGTCTAGCTACAGTCAATAGCGCTGGAAAGAACACCGTGGCAAATCTCTGCCGTGGGGTATAAGGGCCAAGCGTGGTGTAGCTGGGTCTTTGGAAACTTTCTGTTTCCTTAGGTAACTACTCTAGTTTACAACCCCACTAGCCATGTGTAAGGGGCCTTTCCCCATGTCCACACGATGACATTTCCTGCCATTTGTATTCCTGATGATGGCCACTGTGACTGAGGTGAGGAGTCTTAATTTTCATTTACCCTTTCGGAACGTCAAAGGTGCTGAGCAGTTTTAAGAGTACTTCCTAACAATTTGATTTCTTCTTTTGGTATTTTATTTTTTGCTCAGTTATATAGATTTTTTTTAATTGGACCATTTATTGTCTCAGGGTTTAGGGTATCCAGCCCCGCCCCCATTCTTTGTATGTGTGATACACTAATGCTCTGCCTGATGAAAATGTTGGCAAAGATTTTTGTCCCATTCTGTGAGCTGTCTGTTCACTCATGTCTGTTTCCTTGGCTATACAGAAGCATTTCAGTCTCATGAGATTCCATTTGTAGGTTTTTTTTTTTTATTTCTGTGCTACCACAGTCTTGCTCAGTGAGTCCTTACCTGTGCCCATAAGTGGAAGTGTAATTCCCTACATTTCTTTTTCCAGCCCATCCTGGGAACTGGGTTTTAATGTTGATCCATTAGGAGTTCTTTAGTGCATCGTGAAGAGTAAGGATCTAATTTCATTTATCTGCATGTTGAGCTGCACTTTCCTAGAACTGTTTGCTGAAGATTTCTTTCTCCAGTGTAGATTTTTGACATCCTTGTCAAAAGCCAGGTAACAGTTGTTGGGCAGATGCACATCTGGGCCCTCAATTCTAGCCCATAGGTCTAAAATTTTGTGCCAGAACCATGCTGTTTTTAGCAGGATGGCTTTTGGAGTTTAAAACCAAGTTTGGTCAAATCTCTCACAGTGTTCTTTTTGTTCACGATTCTTTCAGCTATCCACGCTCTTTTAGGTTTCCATATACATTTTTTGATTGTTTGTGTTCTATGTGTGTGTGTGTGTGTGTGTGTGTGTGTGTGTGTAAAGAATAACATTGTTATTTCACTTGGGATTAAATTGGCTCTGCTTATTGCTTATAGCAGTGTGGTCATTTTTCATAATATTAATTCTTTTAGTCCTTGTACATAAGTGGGTTTCCATCTTCTTGATGTCTTTCTAAGAAATCAAGACTTTCTTGATTTCTTCGGTGCCTTAACATTTTATTGTAAAGTCTTTTCATCACCTGGATTAGGTTTGTTTCCAGGTGTGTGTGTGTGTGTGCACACACGTGTGTGCACGCATGCACGTGGGTGATAAGATGATCATATAATTTCTAGCTTTGTGTCTATTTTATGATAAACAGCATTTATTGACTAATGTATGTGGAACCATCCATGCAACTCTGAGATGAAATTACTTTGTACCTTTTTGGCATGGTTTTGAGTGTGGTTGGCCAGTATTAGGAGGTTTTTGAAGTGATGTTCATCAGATCTCTAATTTTCTTCTTTCTTTAGAAATCTTCCTTTCTTGTCTGTCTAACAGAATATTTGAGTGATACTGGCGTCAATTCTTCTCTGAAGTTCTGGTATAACTCTATTATGAATCCGTGTAGTTGGAAGGTTTAAGTTGGGGGCATTTATTACTTCTTTATCTTTGTTATTCATTATAGACAGATCTTCTTGAATTATTAATTTAGCCTTGCCTTAATTTTGCTGTGCTGTATAAATCTAAGAATTTTTTTTGAATTTCCCTTTGTTTTTGAATTTCCAATTTTGTGAAATACAAGTTTTGAAAACTTGTCCTCAGTTTTCTGAATCTCGTTTTTATCTGCTGTCATATCTCCTCCATCACTTCTAATTTCATTAGCCTGTATGTTTCCTCTTTTTCCTTTGGTTAATTGATCTAAGGGTTTGTCAATCCTATTCACAGAGAGCCTACTCTTGTTTCACTAAAGACAGGGTCCATCTTCTTGCTGATTTACACCCTGGTGTTGCTTGTAGATGTTATGTTGACTGAGGTTTCTGTCCCACTAGGTTCTATAGCCATTTAGTTAAAACACACACACACACACACACACACACACACAGAGGTCCACATTAATTATAACTTGATTGACCTATTAACTCAGACTTCTTATTAACTCTTATAACTTACCTTAGCACATAATTCTTGTCTGTGTTAGCCACATGGCTTGGTACCTTTATCAGCGAGGTGTTCCCATCTTGCTTCCTCTGTATCTGGGTGACAACTGCAAACTGAGATTTCCTCTTCACAGAATTCCCCTGTTCTCTTTGCCCTACCTCTACTTCCTGCCTGGCTACTGGCCAATCAGCATTTCATTAAACAAGTATAAGCAACAAATCTTTAAAGGGTCAAACCATTGTCCCACAGCAATGCTACAGACACTAAAATGTGCAATCCCTCCAAATTCAGCCTTCTGAAAACCAACAGGTCTTGTATACCATTCTGCTTAGTGGTCAGAAAATCTCATTTCACTAGCCAATTCTGGTTCTGCCGCTTATTTTATAAAGAAAGTCTTGCTGGAACACAGCCATGACCATTCATTTGTGTTTTGTCTGTGACCACTTCTGTTTTTTAACAGAGTTAAATAGTGCCAAATGAGAAAATATGGCTTCCAAAATGAACATCTCCTGCCTGGCCTTTTACAATGAAAACTTTTCCACTCCAGATCTTAATCCTATTTCAAGCCTCTTTATATCGAATGACAGCCCCTCTCTGCTGTTTTTGTTCTCTTAATGTATACTCACAAAACAACTCTGCAAGCGTCTTCCTTTAGTAGTAGTACATTCAACATTTCCCATGTTCTAGAGCTATCACAATGGTCCACATCACAATCACAGAGCCTGGCAACTACTCCGCTCCTGTGAATCTGTTTTCTTGCTCTTCCTGTCTTCCTTCACGCTGTTGTGTCACCTTCAGAAGTCTGAGGGTGTTACTCATCAAAAAAAAGTCATGGGCTTGCGACATTTCCAAATATAATGCTATCAAACGGCATTTGATCTCCAAAAGATTTAGTAATCACTGAGCGTTATAAACCATGCTGCCTTCCATGCAAAGAAGTCAGCTAGTGGAGAAGAAGATGTTAAATAATTTTAAAATATACAGTCTGGCCGTGACAGATCTGAGCTATGATCTGACTCCCCTGGCTGCCAGTATAAAGCACATCTCCTACTGAACACATTCTGACCTCTCTTTCCCTGTCTGACCTCAGAAAAATCTCTGGAGACTCCCTGGCACTGTCTTATAGAAAGCATCTAGCTCTGAAACATTCCGTGTCTCACATTGGCACTGTAATTCTCACGTTGGTTTCACACATTACACCTTCTATTTTTATTCCCACCTAGGCCACATCTTGCTCCATAAGACTTCTACCATTTTCATATGGCTCTTGCTTCCCTTTTTCTGAGATGTATTGCTTGTCACAGGACTATAAAATTTCCTTTCTTACATTGTATTTACATTTACCTGTGTTTAGTTATTTCAAACTATACAGTTATACTATTCTTGAGTAGGTAGTCTGTGGTTATGGCTCAAGGGAATGTGTTGTGGGCTTGCTGGGACCCAGGAAACAAAGCCAGTAGTATGGTGCAGGGACGAGACCTGTAATAAAAAAAAAAAATAAAGCTTAGAAAGAAAAAAAAAGACTGACCGCCAGAGGGTGCCATGGAGTAGGATGGTCATTGCTCAGATATCCTTCTGTTGAAGGTTCCCATCTTTGCAGTTCCTGTGTAAGAAAGAGTAAGTTGGTTGCAAGCATGTTGCATGTGTTGGGAAGTAGTATGTTGGTTGCAAGCATGTTGCGTGTATTGAGAAGTAGTATGTTGGTTGCAAGCATGTTGCATGTATTGAGAAGTAGTATGTTGGTTGCAAGCATGTTGCATGTGTTGAGAAGTAGTATGTTGGTTGCAAGCATGTTGCGTGTATTGAGAAGTAGTATGTTGGTTGCAAGCATGTGGCATGTATTGAGAAGTAGTATGTTGGTTGCAAGCATGTTGCGTGTGTTGAGTAGTATGCTGGTTGCAAGCATGTTGCATGTATCGAGAAGTAGTATGTTGGTTGCAAGCATGTTGCATATGTTGAATGCTTACTGTGAAGTGAGACGGGGGAGTGCCAAGTCCTTCAGTTCAGCAGACAGTTCAAGGTCACTTACTGCATATGGAATCCTCGGGTCGCGGGGATAAATATGGGCTTGGCTCGAATACTTAAAGATAACCCATGAATGAAAAAGGAAAACGGAATGGCAAACAGAGCCACCATCTAGTCACACAAAGTGACTGAGGTTAGGATGAGGGGATTGCGGTGAACATCTGGCTTCCTAGTCCTCAGCATGACTGACTTACATATGACCTGCTGGGTCTGAGAAGTGTGAGACAGGAGGTGCCTTGACCAGTCTGGCCTGTGAACCAGCCAGCAAAAGTCTCTATGTTGCTGCTGGTTCATCCAGGAATCCAAGGGTTCACGGAAGACGCACCCATGTCTTCTTCACAGCACCCTGATCCTGAGCACTCCCCACTGTGCTTGTCCAGCACCAGACTCTCCACGCAGAGAAAGACTTCCAGGCACCCTGTGTTTGTTTAGCAAACTCAGCAAAGAGAGACTGAGACTGAGCAGCAGATACAGACTCGGGGAAGAAATGTCAGTGCTTCCAGCCCATTTCCACGGAGACTGCACGCGGCTCTCCATTTTCTGCTTTAAAAGAGAGGGGTTATTGACAACGAAACTGAGAAGTAGCAGAGGAGGAGGCGGCACACAGCGCTGGATGAAACGGCCTTCACCTCAGGAGCAGAGATGAGCGCCTGGGAATATGATGTCTGAGAGAAACAGCAGAAAGACCTTTCTAAGGGGAACAAGATGTTCATAAGATGGACCATGACAACCTCTCCTGTGTTTCGGAGACCATGATGAGGAAATAGTCTCCTCTTCTGCTTGCCACATCGGGTGTACATCCAGTGTGTCTCCAAAGACACTGTAGGTAGAAGACACAACCAATCCCCCCTTCAACCGAAGATGAAGATGCTTGTGTGAACAGATAAGCCACATCAGCAGGAGGCTAGGTGGCCTGATTATGGTCACCAAATGAGTCAAGGGGATTTAAGGACTTAACGTCTTAGTTTAGATCCCTGTCACTATCGTTCATGCTTTCCCATAAGAGAAGCAAATGGACCTATGGTCAGACTAGAAGACAATGTTCTTAAACTAAAGAAGGTGGGGGCAGCTTGCATGGTAGCTCCTGCTTACCTACAATGCGAATAATGCATAAGGCAAGGGTCCCTGCCTCCACTATCGGGAACCTCAGCTTAAATCCTGCTAATACTAAAAATGTCATTGAATCATTCGGGGTAAAATAGAATGCACAGCAGGCCCTCATGCAACCTCCTGCTAGTCCTCCAAGCCTGGAACCCCGTCCCCAACAAAACTTGTCAGTGTGTTTATTTAAACTGCTCTCTTTTATAATAACCTAGGATTGACCCTGACAGCTGCCAACGGGACAGCTCAATTGACAAACTGGCTCCCAGAAGCTTTGTGACACTGATGGTTCTAAAGGCCTGTCCACATTGTCACCATGTTCTGCCTGCTTAATGCAAGCCGCACTCTGGGGAGGGTTCCAGAAGCGCATCTAATTGCATTTTCCACTTCTCAGTAATAGCAAGGGATTAAGTTGAGATGGGACAGCATGGAACCAGCCCCATCCTGTCACCTGGAAAAGGGGAGGGGGCGCGATACGCGTGGGCAAGCTTCTCACGGAACATGCTCCTCTCATCTTCATTTCAGTGAGTTTGTGAGTGATTAAGAACCCATAAATTCACTTTAAGATTTCTGGTGGCCCATCCTCAGTGAAATATATCAAAAGCAGTTCACATTTACTAAAGGTAATTTCCATTTCTGATAAGAGCATCTTGATTCCAGAAATGCATAAATTCTAATCGGCGTGGGATACATCACAGCCATTGCATGCTATCTTGTTAAGGACTGTGGGATTAAAGGGCAGAAAAATCCTATTTGTTGAACTTGACCTCCACCTGAGCCACCATGACCCCCCGGGATAAAGATGGATGCTGAAAAGAAATTCCACACTAGCTCAGAATTGAGTACAGTAAAGGGTTATTTATTTAGGGGTGGACTCACAGATCACAGTTCTCTGCTCTAAGGAGAAAATATCAACTGAATCCAGCAGCTGGAAGAGAGAGAGGATGCACTTTACATTGGCATTTATAGTATAAGAGGCCACGCCCAAGTCGGGGAGGGGCATCTTAAAGGCTACTGGCTGAAGGCTTTCCCACAGCACCAGGAGAAACATGGAACAGCAAGATGACTTGGGCACTGATTTCCGACATTCTCCTGTAAGCGAAGTCCTTTTAGCCCTGTTCCCATTCCTTCATCGCCAGAGTCGGCCACATTGTCCTCTACAATGTATACCCAACTGTCAACTCATATCACCGCATCTTCATACAGATTTATTGTCTTTATAGTTATGTGTTTTGTCTGCGTGAACATACCTGCACGTGAGGACAGGTGCCTATGAGACCAGAAGAGGGCAGCAGGTATCCCTGCACGAGAGGACGGGTGCCTATGAGACCAGAAGAGGGCAGCAGGTATCCCTGCACGTGAGGACAGGTGCCTATGAGACCAGAAGAGGGCAGCAGGTATCCCTGAACTGGTGGTGAACTCTTGGACATGGGTGTTGGGAAGCAAACTTGAGTCTTCTGTAAGAACAGAATGTGATCATGGCTGCTGAGCTATCTCTCCAGCCCTGATATTCTTATATTTAGTCACATGACATCTTGACTATCTGGGTAAATACCTTGACTCTGTAGGTAATTGTTCTCAAATGGATTTAGTCAGGACCTACCTGAGTCAGCGTCATTTCAATGGCCAGCAGAGGTAAAAATTTCAGGTCTCAAATTTTTGGAATTGAAGTTGGAATTTTTCCCGAGTTCATTATTTTACGTTCCAAACTTAAGGATTGGGGTTCATCAAAAGTACTTTAGATCCTGTTCTGCCAGATTCATCAGCTTTCACTGGTCACCTAGAAAATACTGACATCCCCCCCCCCTCAAAGCAGCGTGGTCTGAGACTTGCCACTCAAATGGGGAAAAGAACACAGATTTTCATGAGCTCACGCCAACCAGCTGGGCGTGCCTTAGCTGTGTTCTCAGCAATTACTTTCTGATTCTCGGCTAACAAGCTGAATTCCAGTCTCCTTTAGGGCAAGGCTCCATGTTCTAAAGACTTGACCATCTTACAAAACAGAACCACTGGCCCAGGACCAAGTATTTAGACACACGAGGCTCTCGGGATGCCTTCCGCATAGAAAGAGCAAAGAAATCCTAAATCACTCCCTTACCAGTGAAATTCAACCATCAGTGAGATGTGACATCTAAAGCACCCCAGTGGGCTTGGTGACACACTCTAGATACTCAGTATAAGTGAATTCCCTGGTTCTTGTAGTATTTACCAAATAATAGTATTTTGAATAAAATCTTATTATAGAGATTTTTGTATATATGTTGTCTTAAATTTTCTCAAAGGGCGGAAAACCCCTTTGAAATTTTATATTTTAATACACTCCCAAAGTCCATGGTAAAATTACAGAATTGAAGAATCCAGTATAAAAGTCTAGCATGGCGTCTCCAGCTAGTGCTTAGCCCCTCTAGGTTCCCATCCTCAAGTCCTACACCCGGGATGGCCATCACCCCCATTTGGTGGAACAATCTGGCAATTAAAAAACAGAAGTGCTCAGCAAAGTGTCTGGCGAACAGCAGACCGTGGGTGCTGGCTTCCATCCGTTATAGGAAGGTGTGAACCAGAGAGGACAATGATGCACCAGCATGATCCAGTGCGCAGCTCTCTACTCTGAAATATTGGTGTGAACTCACCACAGAGCTGAGCAAGATTTGAGCATACGCACAAATGGCATTTAAAATTTTATGGACAAAACTATACATGCTGTGTGACCAGTTACACTCTTTTTACTTCTTTTTTTTAGTTCAAAGGGTTTTGTCATATTGTAAAATTTAAATTCTATTTAGGAGTTAACGGTCCTGCCACCTTGATGTGGAAGTTGATCCGAGAATGATGTGAAAATTCCCAAAGTATCTGAGTTGCTAGTAGAGAAATTTTAAAAAGTAATGCCCAATAATGTCTTTAGAAAGCTCATTTTGATCTGTCATTTAGAATTAAAGTGCAAATCTTGCCAGCATCTGAATGAGAAAGAGCAAGGGAAAAGAATGCCGCAAATTTTTCAGCAAGCAAAGGTGGTTTTGTATCAGTAATTATTAATAGTTCAAAGTGGACTTGGATTTTCTTAAGCCTGGTTAATGAGAAAACCTTTTCTTTTTTTCAGATTAAACATTAACCAGGTTTTTCTCTCAAAATTTGTTGCTAGAAATCAGTCTGGGCCTTTGTCCCTACAGAAGACTATCACACACACACACACACACATATACACAAAATTTGTACATACTCACACAGACCACACACACAATATACACACAAGCACACCTTTACACACATAAACACATATATAAATACATAGCTGCACATGCTTGCACACACATACAAATATACACAGAAACACAAAAACACCTGCTTTTAATACACACATGCCTGCATGCTCCCACAAGTACACAAAACCAAACATACCTCACACACACACCTGCACATGCTCACATGAACACGTGGATGCACACACAGGTGTGCACTCAAACACCATGAACAGAGATACTCACACACATACACACACAAGCACACACACACACACACCAGCACACACAGCCTAGACATAAAACAATGAACTCTCTCTAATGAAATATTTGGAGTTCAGGCTTAGGAGATAGTTGCTTACTTCTTTGTCCTGAAAGTAACCACAAGGACAAGCACAAGGTTAAAGGGAAAATAAACGCATTAATTGAAGAGTTATATCATTTATTATTATACATTATACTTACTATAGATTATTGAGATATCTTGACTCTCCTTTCAAAGGATGACCACAGCCTTCAGTCACGGACCTCCAGGGTCCATGCCCTTAAAGAAATAAGAATGCTAAACAGAGACAATGAAAACCAGGAAATGCGCCCAGCCACTTTGCTCCCCACCTCATGGTCAAACCTGAAACAGCTGATTAGGCCAGGGCACAGCACTGACCCACCAGTTCTGATCCCTCAGGAGTAAATGGAGTATGATAAGGGTCTTCCAGAGTCTGTCTGAGCCCTTTCAGAACAGCTCCAGCCTGAAGAAGCTAAAGGAGCAATCACGAGATCCCAGGGACTGGGACAGCTGCGTTGGCCACAGTCTACTTGGCAGCCACTCACTTGGACCCTTCCCCTCAACTCCGCACTTCAGGCTTGCTGGGCTTCCCAAAGCTGATACTTATACGACTCATTTGCACCCCTGTGTGCATTGACCTGTGTGCACTTGACATCCCATGATGTCAAGCCCAGTCCACAGACAGTTTGTGTGACCTGCTCAGTGGACACGTGGCCAAATGCTCCTCACTCAGTGAAGCCGGTAGGTTCCTTGGTTCGGAGGCCAGCGAGGTGTCTTCGTGTTAAATAAAAATGAGTGGATGTTGGAGCTTGAAAATGTGCTTGTTCTTTTCTCCAGACTAATGCACAGCTGCTGCCACTTAAGCTTCCCTTTGGGAGAGTGGGTTGTATGCGTCTTCCTGCAGCCTGAGCAGGACCAAGTGTGAGTAGGCTTACAGTGAAGAGCTTGGAGAGGGGGCTCAGGCAAACCTGGCTTTGAAATTGAGTTGTTATAGCTTGAGAGTTTCACTGTGTCGCCCCCAACATTAGAAGACTCGCTGTGACTTTGTTTCCCCATCTGACACAGATTCCACGGTATGTGATTATCAGGGAGCCCCAACAGCATCGGAAGGATTATTTTATCTAAAATTATTATTTTCCACACTGCTGGAGTTGCTATGGTAATTATGGCAATAATTATCATAGTATTATTTATTATAATACATATAATTATTTACTGTTATTATATCCGGAGGACTTGCCTATGTGTCAGCCTTTCTTCCGATCTCACAGTGCCGCATCAGATGCGTGTGGTCATTATTTATCATTGATAAATGCAAACATGCCTGTCACACGCTGTGTGGGTACAGTGCCATGGGAGCCCTGTCAACCCGGATGCTCTAGAATCATTATGTAAGTTTGATGCTTCCTTCCCTGCAACTGTCTCAGTGCAGTGAACACCAGGCACTGTTTTAGGTCCAAAGTCACAGCTAAGGAAAGAGTCACAAACCCTCATGGCCAGAAATGACCTGATGCTATTGCTGATTCTAATAGATGCAGACAGATGGGATGTTTCCCATGAGTAAGGGACTATGACGATCTTACATACGTTAACACACTCTAGGAGTTGAATGATATTTGATTGTACTTTTTCCATAAGGAGCATAGTCTTTCTCAGTGGTGTTTTGTAGAATTGCACAGGCTAGCAGGGAAAAGAGATAAATATCCAGTCTCCGCCCTTCAGAACTTCAATGATTCACTGGAATCAATCATAATACTGACATGGATCAAAGTTGATTATCTTTATGTCTTTTTCCACCGTATTAGTAAATTAAGTAAGCAAAGCAGTCTTCTTTACTAACTACTAGTACTTTTGGCTGATGGGCACATGAGTAGCTTTTATTTATTTACTTGTAGCTAAATCAGACTTCTATAGAATGCAGTGGGCTTACCTACCAGGTTAGATGTGTGGCTTGGGCCTCCCGCTATCCTCACATTCTTAGACAGGTGATGTGTGGCATGCCGTAACTCCCTGAGAGCCTGTCCTAGATGCTGGTCTTTACCAAATAAAGTGGGGCTAACGAAGACCCTCCATGCAGTGGCTTGAACACAGGGAGGTACCTGGGCCCTGGCTGGGAGGAGAAGCCAGCTTGGGGTAGCCCCATGCGGGTCAGGAGCAGTGGGATGAAGGCTGAGTCAACTCTGTGACTTCAGCAGGAAGCAACTGGGATGTCAAGGGATCCATATGCAAGGAGACCACAGACGAGCATCTCAGCTTCCTCTACAGGAAAGTGATGGGTGCGTGGCAGTGGACTAGGGCTTTCCATAGAATATTGTGTAAAGAGTCTTGGCTGGTCAACAGCCACTCAGTCTCTGCCACACTCACCTGAGCACCTGAATTTGGCAGAGCATTCAGAGAGAGAGAGAGAGAGAGAGAGAGAGAGAGAGAGAGAGAGAGAGAGAGAGAGAGAGAGAGAGAAAGTCTGTTCCTTCAAACATAGACAGCTGAATGTCATCACAGCAGAGTTTGGGACAATAGGAAGTCTTTGGAGGTCAATGGGAACAGTGCCCTGAAAGTGCGTACTGTCCCATCCCGACCTTACAAATGGCATGGAGATGCCACGTTGAACATAAGCAACTGCCTGTCCTGGCCCACTGAGCTCAGCTCTGTCTGAATCTAGGGAATTCTCAGAGAAACCACCACCTGCTCATAGGTGCTGTTGACTGCAAACTCCTCTCTGTATTTACCTGAAATCTTCTGTAGCCTCCAGCCGCTGTTTTAGGTCCTGCTGAATTTGTTTTGTGTTGGGGTGATGGTCCCGCGTTGAACGGAGTCCTCCAAATGTGCCATCCATGGGAAGATTCCGCCTCAAACCTCCCTTGTGCTTTGCAATCTCATGATGTCATTCTTTTTACAGGAGTGATGGCATCTCACGCTGCACCCCGTGTTCCAATCGCTGCTGAATTTTCAACTGCACCTCAGGGTGACTGGGCCAAAGTTAATATTTCTCTTCTGTGTAGATGTTAAACTGAAAAATATAGACCTGCTTACCCTTGGAAAAAAAATTCCCTTCCTTATTTAATCCTTCATTCAAGCGGTTTTAATTGTCTTGCATACATTTTTAATTGTCTTACTGTGCAGCTTAGTAGGTCCCGAGCCTGTGGGACACAGATGGGAAGTGCTCTAAACCATGGAGACAGCCAATCAACATCCTCAGGTTAAACTGTGGTGTATCCAACCCAGTTTATGAAGGGTCCCGGGTCCTTTTTTTTTTTGTATTATGTATGATAACTCACTCAGTCTGAAGATGAAAAGTAAAAACCCAAAGAAACCAGCATTTCAGAGCATATAAGACTCATTTTCATGTAATTAGAGCCAACCATTTCTTTTCATTTATAAAACATACTCTGGTGACCTTTGAGGTTGGTGGCGGTATAGGACATTAGTTAATAATTACGGTTTGATTTGCAGTGAAATGTTGGAATAATTTGTCCTGTGGAGCCTGAGGAGCAGATTTCAATCTTGTGATGAAGCACCACTGTCCCCTGCTGGCCCACGTGGTTGTAACAGTCTAGAAAAGATTTCAACAAGAAACCAAAAAAAAAAAAATTTTTTTTAAACAAATCACTTTACAAGCTAGAAGTGAACACTTCCCCTTTAGAATTGTTATCTAATTTATTTAAAAAATAATCCCTTCCCATAATTTTCTGAAGGTTGTAAATGATGTTTTAATGTTTTGAAATGCGGATATACATTACCCATTGAGAAACTCCAGGGAAAGCCCTGCTGTTGGCTAACATCATGAATTCGCAGAACATCTGAAAGAGCAAAACATTTGAAAGAGCTCTCCCATTCAGTCTGGTCATCCCGGAGGAGGGAAATCCTCAGCTTTCAGTTGCCCATTCTCTTAGGTCTGTGTTGTCCTCCTAAATGCTTTCTCAACACAAGCCAGAGCCAGCCCCTTAATTTGCAGGCCTTTGTGGGCTGGTGTGTGTTTTCCATTCTACAGCTCCTGAAGACAAGGCCTAAATCCTGTAAACAAACTACAGGCTGTGGGAGGAGTGAAACTGACCTCGGTGGAGAACAGAAGCACGATGGCCATATGGATTTCCTAGGCTTCTCTTAGGGTCCTCCCCATGGAAAACGGCAATAGAAGAGTGAGATTGGGCTCCATTTTTATTGATTATGATTGATGACCCACTCACATATTTAATCGCCACTCCAAACTCTAGTTTATTTCTTCTGACTCTGTGTCTAGAAAGAAAGTTGCTTTTTCTCTCTTCCGAGCGACGCCAGACAGATTTTCTTCAACCTGGTTTGTATCCTGTCGCTGCACAAAGGGAAATCCAGATGGGGACCATTTGCTTTGCAGACACGCGAGATATTTGCGGACTTGTGTTTATGTTTATTTTTTTTCTTCTGTCTTCTGGAAACCATATTTTTCAGGGTCTGCAACCATCCCTGCAGAAGGTACAGATAGACCATTTCACTAACAAGGTTCACTTGGATGGCCCAGTGAGCTCATCTTAAAACTTTGTCCCGACACACTGCTTGCCAAGAACCCGACTGCCTTCCCCATCCATGCCTTTTATGAACCCCCTAGAGGGCTGTCGTGCTAGAGAGTTGCTTGTTTTAAAGTTAATAGGCAAAATGTAGGAAGGGGTTCAGCTGACACTCTGCCTATTCATATCCTCTGAAAATAGTAGAAGGAAACCTTCCCCACAGCAAGGTTTCCATCGATTCGATGGCCTAGAAACACAGCAAAAGCCTGTTAGGAGCCCTACTGACACAGCATATAGTGGGGACACGTCAAAGAACTTTGATTTGGGTTTCAAACACCCCGTGCTAGTTAGCTTTCTGTTGCTGTCCTGAGCACCATGACCAAAAGTAACTCAAGGAAGGAAGGATTTATTTCATTTTATAAGTTAGGAAAACCAAGGCAGGAGCACAAGGCAGGAACCTGGAATTATGAACTGAAACAGAGACCACGGAGGAGCTCTTCTTCAAGGTTTGTAGCCTTTGACTTGCTCAGCTACCCCTACTTAGCAACGGTACAGGCACAGTTGCCTGAGCCCTCCTCCGTCAATTGGTAATTAAGAAAATGCCTCACAGCTTTGGCCACAGAACATCCGATCTGGGCAATTCTTCAGTTGCCGTTCCATCTTCTCATGTGACCCTGGGTTGTATTGAGTTGACAGATGAAGCTATGACCCCTCCCAACCCTAAAAGAGAAAAATTAATTTAAACATGCAATAAGCTCTCATGAAGGAAGGAAAAGATTTCTTGCTAGGAGGGAAATGACAGATATTTCTGCTTAAGGCTGTGGCGGCGGCAATGAACTCCCTGTCTCGCATGTACTGATTGGCAGGCATTATGCATTCCACAAAGAAAACATGTGGCCAATTACACCATGACCCCATGATTTCCTTCCATTAGAATCTTTATACCCATCAGAAGCGATTATTCTAGATATATTTAGATACAGCTTTTAAAATCAGCTATCACCTTTAGGTTGAACGTGCAATAGAAAATGTAAGCCAAATAATTTAACACAGGTAATTACAAAACATTTTTCTTTTCTGTTGAGAGTTCAACAGGGAGTGTGCGGAACAGGAAGACACTAAACAACCTGGCAGAGAGCACATAGAAAATGCTTGGCTTATAGAAGAAACAGAACAAAGGTTGTGGGGCACGTGTGGCCAAGAGATGCATTGTGGAGAATCTTGGCAACATTGATGGGAATAACACGGAAGAGAATAAAGAAGCAGGCTTGGGCACTAGGTAGCCGAGATGCAGTATTGGTTTTCTTAGCCAAAGAAACACCTGGGAGGAGGAATTTAAGGGAAGAGAGGTTTGGTTCTATGGCTTATGGTTTCACAGGGTTTTCCTTCATGGTGGCACGGACACTCCTCCCAGGAGGCAAGAGCGTGTGACAGAGACACCTTAGTTACAGAACCGAAGATGACAGGCAGAACTCCGGAAGAGTGTCACGTTCAGGGGCCTCCATGACTCACTGGTGGAGCCAGGTTGCTTCACATAAAGGTTCTGCAGCCTTTGAAACAGTGCCCCAAGTCAGAGACTCAGTGTTCATGAGGCTGTATGGACATTCAGATGGGAATCATGACCCTCCACCCCAGACCTCAAAGGCTCACGGCCATCTCATAACACACCAGGAATCTGGTTGAGCTGTAGACATCCCTGAGGCCTTGGTAGCCTCAAGACTTGAAGACTCCAAAGTTTTCACCGAGACTCAAGGCACCCTCTTAGTTGTGAGTGCCTGTAAAAATCTAAGAGTTCTGTATTCCCAATATGCAATGTGCAGACTAAACACTCCCATTCCCCTGGGGAGAAAGAGAATCACAACAAAGAAAAACTGAACTAAGCCAAGATCAAAGCTCTGCAGGGCAAACTTCTGCGCTCCATGTCCAGCATTTTAGTCACATGGTAGACGTCAATGGCCTTAGCTCATCCTTTGGCCTGACATGTGGAGCACACGTGGTTTTCTCCTGAGCTATGTCCAGTAGGTGTCTGTAGGTCGCTTCAGCGACATCACACATTTCTGGTATGCCCGACATCCCGAGTTCTTCATAATAACTTAGACTTCACGTTGAATGCCTCATGACTAATCTTCTCAGAGGTTCCTAATTGAGAAGATGGCCTGGTATGCATTTTCTGGCCATCCTGGCTCTACAAGAATCTTGGTGCAAGCATTATACCCTTGACTAGCTCCATCTTCCATGGTAAGTTGTATAATTGGGTTACATGATGAGCTATGTAAACATGGCTTTGTCAATGCTTATGCACACGGAGCTTCAGGCAATGTACCTCACCTGTAGAGTGACACCAGAGGAAGGCCATGTACCAGCGATTGGTGGGGACTTTAGGAAATTGCATCTATTCTGGGGTTATAACTAGTAATGATTTTGAAGATCTAGGAAAACATCCCAGAAATAGAATATCCCTTTTTTATTGGACAGTCATAATGGGCAATTTCTTTCTATCACTGTAGAATCAGACTGGGTCGTTACCCCTAATATCTGCCATTCTTCTGAGGAACCCCTTTTCCTTGGTTCCCATCTGATACCCCATGAGCCCAGTCTTCAGTGTGCGTGATTCACAGACCCTGGTCTTCTGAACTCCCATTAGAACGAAGGCTGGTGACTTTTTACTTAAAGCGATAGTTCCTATTTCCTGGTATCTTGACAACACTATTTTGAAGGTGTATAATGGATTGTTCTGCTACACCCTACGTGCACTATTTCAATAATACAGCTCACCATTTTATGTGCTTCCTTAATGGGTTTGTGATCATCCCAGAAGCTCTTGTACATGGAGACAGTTTTCATTTTGCATAGCAAGTAACTGCAGGGCAAGTCATAATCCATTTTGTGTCTTTCTAGAACTTTCCCATGTATCTAGAACCAGTCTACCAACTGCTGTATCCCTTTGTAGCAAGAGGAAATTGTGCCCTGATTTTGAAGATGTAAGATTTAGTGATGAATTGATTCAGAAAATAGACTTAAAGGGATTCCAGGGTTAATGTAAATCTGATGCCCCCTGCACTAAACCTTGTAAATTCTACTTAGATTATGAAAGCTTAATTAGCTCTCAATCCAGTTAAGGTGTCTGATAGCCAATATTGCTTTCCTGTGTTTTAGTCTTGGTGATAATGATGGTGATGATGATGATGGTAGTGATGATAGTGGTCATAGTGATGATGGTAATGTTAATGATGATGGTGATGTTGAGGATGAGGATGGTGGTGGTGATGATGATGATGATGGTGATGGTGGTGATGAGGACTATGACAAGATCAGCTAACTTACCTGAGTCTTTTCATAAGCATTTAACGCTCATTCATCCATCACACACATCCATGAAGCAGAGAACAGTACATCACCTATTTCCCAAAAGAAGAAATAAAACCACGTAAGCACGCAGTGATTATATGCCTTGTGTCACACAACTAAGAAATGGCACCTCTAGGATTCAAATCAGTCTGGTGGCCTTCGTGAGCATGCGTATAAACTTCAGGCGTGTTTTCGCATGAACTAGAGAAATTGCTGCCCAATTGGAAAAAGAGCTGTGAAAATAAAGCCGCATTGTGTACACTTGTGTGTTCTTCTCCCCTGGGTCTCCTAACACCACTACCCTCTGTCCTACATGAAGTCACTTCCTGTGACGCAAACAAACAAAGATATTGTCCTTGGGTCTCTTTGGAGTCATTCTCCACAAGACCATTTATAGCATTTTGAATGCAGTGCCCCCCATAGCCCCCTCCAAGGGTCCTCTGTGTGTGTTCCCAGTCTTGCATGTGTTGGCACGTCCTGCTTTTCCCCTCCTCTTATCTACCTTCAGAACCCAAAACTTACCAATCGTCCGGAATTCATCTCTTCTCACCTGTATGTGCAAGACCAGCTGAGCCGATCTAAGAAACCCTACATTCATCTCTTCTCCACACTCCCGGCCTCGTTCACAACCCTAAATGTCATTTCCTCTCAGCAGTCTGGTCTTCCCTGAAGAATGAGTTTACATGGTTGCTGCTCCATAGTAGTGCAGACTGGCGGCTTGAAGAGAGGAAAGTTCTCTTCCTAATCCTGGGGGCTGGAGATCGAAAATAAAGACTTTGGATTGGGAGTCGTTGAGGCCTTCCTCTCCAGTGCATAGGTAGGGGTTCCTTTCCCCACATTCTCACAGGACCTCTCTTCGTATCTACTTATCAGGATGGCAGTTACATTGAAATAAGCTCTGTCCGTGTGACTTCACTTACACACAACTCTATCTTTGAAGATCCAGTGCCAAATACTGTTCCGTTCTGAGATAACGGGAGTTCGGATTTCAGTGGTACCCCGTGCAGTCCCCTATGTACTAACTTGCCACATTAGTCTTTTCATAAGACCCTGTCAGACCCTATCACCTCTGGGACTATAGCCTGTACTTACAAGGAAACCTAATGGCAACTGTGTGGATTTTCTAGCCATGCATATTGCTTAACTTTTTAGACTTGAGAAACCATGGTGCCTGCAAGCCCTCGGCAACTGGAGTCCCGCAGTTTCTGCTTCTTGGAGAAGTGTAAGAGTTGACTCTCTTGGGTACTAAATGACATGTTCGTGTGCAGACACAGCTCAGCAGCATCCTTGGCCTTGGTGAAGAGTCAACAAATGTTAGCGGTCCACAGTTCTCATACGAATCACTCAGCTTCTTCCTGGGAATGGGCTCAGCAGTTTCTAAATGGTTTCCATTTTTAATGTTACATACTAGTTTTCTGAGCTTATTTCTTTGTAACTCAGTCTATCTCAAAATCTCCTAGGTGATAGCAAGAGTTTGACATAAATATTATGTCTCTACTCAACAAAGGAAAGCGTTCACAATCTGAAAGCTGCCGATCTATCTTTATCCCTCAGTAACTCGGGTAAACTCGCCTTGATCTGCTCACAGCCCGAACTTTTAGGACCGGCAAGTGTGTCTTAGGCTCTGTTGGGAGGCCTTTTCTTGCTCAGGAATCTACTTTTTTTTTTCCCCAAAACTTCCCCTTGCTAGGAGGAATTTCCCAGTAGCTCCTGGACCTTTCTCCTGCAGTATTCCGTGGGCACCATGCATGAACATGGGACAGTCTGCTTCATTATACTGTAAAGCAATGTCATGTGAGCAAACTGGATTTATGCTAGAACCGAGGACAGAAGACTTGGTCCATGTCAGCATCTTCTCTAGTCGGCTGTAATACATCTTGGGTAGCACTGTAGAACAACATCATTTCTCTGTCTCATTCCTCAAGAAACAAAAGCAAAAACCAATGAAAAGTCAATTCTGAAGCCCAGATGTTCCCAGATGTTCATGTCCAACTTCACATAGGCTTGTATCTACCTGATACGCTTCTTCTCCTTTGTCATGTTTGGGGAAACATGCCATGAGATCTCACCTCTCCCATTCCTTACTCGTAAAGGCGCAAATGGGATGCTTAGGGTTTCTATTCTTACCTTTCTTACTCATTGCAGAGGGTAATTTTGTTTCAACTCCCATCCAATGGAAATGGGATCCTTTGACTCCTCCCAGCACAGGAGCTCATATCAAGAGGCAAGAACAGTGCTCTGGTCCTCCTGTTTACGTCACGTATACCCTATGTCACCTTCATGCATATACTACAATTAAAAACGCTGACATATGATCGTATAATTACAAGCAGGTATTTTCAAGCTTTTGCCTCTGTTTAATCTCTGCATTGAGGCTGAGCATCGCTTGGCATTATCAGCTAAACAAGTCTCGCCCATCATTAGCCATGCCACCTTGATTGCATTTCCCTACTTGTGCAAACTTCATCTCTGAAGGCTGTAATTATATGCTGATTTCTTTTTAATATTTTTATTAATTCATTGAGAATTTCACACATTATATTTTGATCGCTTTCACCACCACCCCTTCCTTCCAAATCCACCCCTGTTCCGCTCCCACCAGCTCTGTGTTCTGTTTGTTTAAAGCCCTCCGAGTCCAGACTGTGCATCAGGTTACACCAATTCTTTCTAAAGCCATCCCCTCATCTGAACTCCCCATCCCAACAACTGTTCCATCAAGCCTCGTTTTCCCAAAACCTCTTCCATCTCGGTGTCCACGGTGTAGATTCCCACCCTCCAAAAGGGTCTCTCTGCATCTCAGTGTCTGGGAAACTTCCCCCAGTACCCTTCACTGTCACCCCCGTAGACGGTGGGGAAAACAGTGACAGAGTTTAAATGTAAAACAATCCCCCAGAGGCTCTTACATTTGAACACTTGGCAGCTGCACTATTTGGGGAACTTGTAGAATGCGGGTGAGGAGGAGCCTAGTTGGAGGAACTGAATCTATCTGGGATGCGACAGATTTATAGTCCAGCCTACTTCCTATACTGTCTTTGTTTCCTGGTTTGTGGAGACATGAATAGCCTCCTCCTCCTGACACCATGGATCCTGGTGAACCCCTCCACCCAGCCCCTTGACATCAGGTCTTCCCTGCCATGCTGCACTGTACCCTCAAACTGTGAGCCAAACAAACCCATCTTCCTTTATGTTGCTCCTTGCCAGGTATACGGTCAAGCAATGAGGAAAGTGACATCTGCTTGTGGTGTTTTGCTGCCCAGCACCGGTTCACTTGGAAATGCCTGGGCTTTTCTTTGGACAAAACCTCATCTGCTCTAATGCCCTGTGGTTGCTACTGCAGATGCGCTGAACATAGGCTAATGAGAGTCTCTCTGGAAGGGTCTGGAAGAACCTGACTGGCAGACTCAGGATCGGTTATCTTATCTACCCGTCTCTTGTAGATAGATGCTCCCATGGTGAATATCCACAGGGCGTGAGCAGCTTTCCCCTCCGCTCCTGAACTAAGATGCCTTACAAACCTCTTCCCGGCCTCTCTAGTCACTGGTCCTTATAGTTTTCATCTCCTCAAAGCAGACTCTTTAGCCATGCTTCATAAATCAGTATAAACTTTTGGTTTGTGCCTCCTCTCCTTCCAAGGATTGTACACAGCGTGATTTATTGGTTTTCTTTAGCATTCTCTTTCTGGATTGGACTATCATAGAGCAGAATTTCTGTCTAGCTGGTGGCAGTAAAATAAAATGTAAGCCCTTCCTTGGGCTGCTTGTCACAGAGAACGCCTCATGAGCTCACAGGTGGAGCTGAATGACAAATCGGGGAAAGAACAAGTGTCACAGCGATCTGAACCCACGATGACACATCTTGAGAAGGAAGGGACATCTTGATGTTGGATCTGCCTGTTCGGCACATAATAACTCATCGTCAAAGGTCAGGAACATGTTGATCTTTGTCAGGCTAATGTAACAGGCGAGCAGCAGACTCTGAAGCATGAGTTATCTACGGGAAAGGTAATGACTTGGTGCCCCAATTCCATGGGTCTTTTTCCTGCTTTGTCTACAGGAGCCTATTGGGTTTTCTTGTGTTCCTGTGTTCAGTGTTCCTCTGCTAGGATCAATGTTAGATGGACTATGTAATGATTTCTGTCCCTTTGAGAGACAAGCCACACCCACTCCCTCCCCCATCCACTGAGGCAGGCTGATCTTCAGCTTCCGGCCTGAGAGCTCTCTCCCTTTTTCTGTCTTCCTCTCAGAGAGGCAGCTGCTGCCTCTCTCCCCACTTCT
>JAQHUG010000020.1:6573881-6594779 GCA_028555095.1 Dicrostonyx torquatus | reverse complement strand
TCCAGGTAAGAGCTCTTTAGTGGCTTGGCTGTTTTGCTTTTCTTTTCTTCAGGTTGAACCCCAACATCTGTCTCTGGGTTTTTATTAACCATGCTGCAATGTACAAAGAACAGCAGATGCCTCGTGGGAGATGACAGTTGGGGGTGACAAAAAGGGGGTTTTGATGGCAGGAGAACACTGGGCAAAGGTGGGAAGCGGGGGTCACTTTTATTCTTCTTTTAGGGCTTCGCAGACAAGTCGGTATGCACACGTGCTCACCAAAGTGAGAGCACACACACACAGAAATTCCCACAGACATCTCTAAGGAAGACCTTTGAACACACACACACACACACACACACACACACACACACACAGAGCCCACCTCTGCTGTGAGCATTCCTGCACAGATTCCATGCCTCTGTTCCTAGGACTCAGGGCCTAAATTAAAGCCCTGCTGTGCCTTGGGCTGGGGCTCTCCCTCATTTCCTTACCTTTCCTGTTTTTGCCCACGACTACAATTCCTGCCTATGTTTTGTTTGCCAAAGTCCTAGTTAATTATAAAATAAAAAGTCATGTTATCTGTGAATTTGACCTCTGAAATGCCTCTACAGCATGACCCATTTACTGTATCCAAGACAAAAAAAAAAAAGTAAACAAATGCTTATTAATTGAATGTCCTTACAGGTCCAGAACAACAAACACATATTTTGCATTTGTTTTTCCAAAGCCTAGAATGGTCAAAGGCTATTTCTACTTTCTATAAAGTCATGCATGGAAGATACATGTCCTATGCCCACGAGGAAGGGTTCCAGGCATTGGTTTTGACCTGTGTGGGATCCTCAACACACAAACACTTTGGATACGTAAATATTGCTACCTCTGAATACCAAAGAGAGGTGTCCCTTCCTCAAACTTCTATTGAAGCAGTTACAAGAGTCAGGGAAAGACACAATGGCACCCCAACTCTTGTCTCCCTGGGTTTAGCTGCAGCCTTGGGTGCTGGTCCTCACTGAGCAGCTCAGCCCTAGTGACAAGGACCTCTGCTTCTGCCCATGATCTTCAGCCCCATCAGCCCAGAAATGCCAGGACTTAGTGCCGTGTCCAAATTTGATTGTATCCTGACCTCACCATCTCCCTTCAATATCACAGAAACGCATCTTCAGTTGACACTGGAATTTGAGAAAAGCATAGGGGTGAAATTAAAGACTGACTGGCCAAGGCTGTCGGTGAAGGAGAGGCGACAGTGAACTCCCTTCGTCTGAGAGTACAGTACCCGGCTAATCTCACTTGCAGACTTTAGCTTGAACCCAGGATCCAGCTGTGCCCTGTAACAGCGCAAGAGGTAGAATTACACATCAATTTATCTTCAGCGAGCAAGTCCTTGGTGTGTTTTTCTTAGCCTTGGATCTCTCAAATAGCAGCGTTGCAGTGTGGTTCGCAAAGAGTTTGGGTAGATGTAAAATCAAATGAGATTGCTGGGAATGTGACTTTTCAGGGAAGGGCTCATGTGACGGAGGGTCATTCCAATAGCAACACAAGCATAGATATTTAATAATTAGTTTAGTAATATATGAAAACATGGATTGATTGTAAAGAGTAAATTCGAATTTTAGTTGAAACATTGGCTTTACTAAAGCCAAAATTGTGAAGTAGAAATTTTATATTTACTCTAATATATGAGAATCCAAATTGCTAGCCCAGAGAACAGCCAGTTACTCTTTGTACCTTTTTAACCTCTTCTCCTGAGAATATTTCATCAGGGTTGCCCACAGTTCCCTTAGGTTCTTTGGATTGGAAGGACTATTTCTTACTAATCACTGTAGTGGTGTTTAGTAAAACAGTTACCAAGTCTTGATTTGTCACCTAAACTTTTTCCAATACAATATTTAGTATATTTTATAGCAGTTAATGAAGTCTAGACAGCTTAGAAGCAGTGAGGCCCAGAGCTGCTCACATCAGAGGAAATCCTCCCTGGAGGTGAGCAGGTAAAGGCCAGAGTTAGAAAGGAAGAGAAAGAAGGGGAAAGGGGTGAGGGGCAGGCAGAGGAGGAGGAGACAGGGGAGGGAGCAGGGAGAGGAGGGGAAGGAGGAAGGGGAGGAGACCAGACAGAGGAGGAGAAGGTAGCAAGGGAGGGCAGGGAAAGGAGGAGGAGAAAGGGGCAGAGGAGGGAAGCAGGCAGGGGAGGAGAAGGGGGAAGGGGAGGGGACAGACAAAGGAGGAGAAAGGGAAAGGGAAGGGGGGAAGAGAAGGAAAGGAGAAGAGGGAACTAGAGAGGAAGGGGGAGTGGTAGAGAATGGGAGGAAAGGGATAGGGGACAGAGGGTAGTGGGAGAGAAAGATACTAGGAGGAAGAGGGGAAATAAGTAATAAATGAATAAATTTAGGTAATTACAATAACAGTAATATGAGGGTTTTTTTGTTTACCATGTAGAGGGACTAAAAATGAAGATATTTTAATCTATTTTTTTCTTAAGCATAAAAATAAAACCCCCAAAATTGAAGAGAGGCCTGACAAGGTAATTTATTTGGTAAATGTGTCCCACAGTGAAGTCTGAATGTCACAGTGAGTTCAGTTCCTGGAATCTAGATGGTGGAAAGAAAGAACGACTGACCCAAGTTTTTCTCTGACCTACACATGTACACACACACAGACATACACACACACACACACACACACACACAGACACACACTCAGATATCAAATAAATAAAAGGATAATAATAATAAGTAATCAGATTGAAGGGAATCAGAAAAATACCTTCAAATCCCACAAAAATTAAACAAATGACTGTTTTTTTAATGAAAAAGTAGACATTTGATTTAAAAACTATTGTTGACTCTAATAGTGGTGAAAATATCTGTGAATCTTTTGCATACATTTTACTTTTATGAGCACAATTATCATCATGATGTGTTTTTACATATTCAAAACCTGATCTCACAGGGCTTAGGCTCAGCTCTGTTTTGCATGAGGCATAGCAGATGTCCCACTGGGGTTTTCAAGGGAGTTGATTTCTTGGGCGATAGCCACTTAGAGTTCACTTCCCAACACTTTTACCTACCTTTGAGTCTAAGTGAGGAAAGGAAAAGAGCAACACAGATTTTCATTCCAGTCTCTCTGAGTAAGAGAATCCTTGGCCAGTGCTTCAGCAGAAGCTCAGGTTAAATCACTAAGCTATCACGTGACTTATCTGTGGCCTCGCCAAGACAGATGCTCAGCTTTAGAGCCAAACTTGCAACATTCTTCTCCTAGTCCCCTAGGCATCTTCAGCCAGTGGGTTTCAGTCTTCTTATTAAAATGATAAAATATCCAGTCAGCATGTGATATTGCTAAGCTGCCTTCTGTCAGTTATTCATGCTGTTCTAAACACAGCCAAGAATAAGAAGTAAAAACAAAACAGGAAGATCAGGAGTTTTCACTTCTGGAAATATGTAGGTATCTAGACCGGAGGAGAATCAAAACTTTCATGGAGTACTTGACGCAGCTCTGTTTTGTGGTCAGCCACTAGACGGGCCAACAATGGAAGAATGATGTCAGAAAACAAGAATAAAATCAAGCTGCCCAGTTCCGAGAGAGAAGAGATACACATCTCAGCAGGGGGCGCTGTGCTGAAGGAGGTAAGAAGAGGGCACCCGATGCCCTAGAACTGGAGTTACAGATGGTTGTGAGCCATCGTATAGATGCTGGGAATTGGATCCGGGTCCTCTGAAAGAGCAGTCAGTGCTCTTGATCATCGGACCTATATCTTAATGATTTTAGAATTTGGAATTTAAGAAATAAGGCATCTGCTTCTGGAAAAGTTATTATTATTTGCTTTCTTCTCTATTCTTCAGATCTCAGGCTTGATGTTAGTACATTTGTTCTTTGTGCGCATTTACTTGGAAGTTGTAGTTGAGAAAGTTCAGCAAAAACAATTTAAAAATAATTATTATACATTATATTTGTACCTGATCCAACTGTATCACACTTCATCAGCAAATCTAAGGCAAATGGGAAATAACTTTAAGTACAATGTTAAGAGGCTTATTGAGACATGGGAATGAGAGCCATCTGGAGGCAAAACAATAAGAGAAAGCAGGAACTGTGGAAGCAGCAGGGCCTGCCTTCTGCTTAGGTCTACATACAGAATGTTAATATGCTGTAGATTTGATTTCCTACTGCAGCATCCCTCGTGTACTGATACACTCCAAGAAGGGTGGATATAGTTGAAATTTACCCAAGGTGAAATCTGTGTTCAAGTCAGCTGACTGTCTGGTGCAAGACTCTTTAAGCCACCATCAGTGGCAGTGGATGAGGGTCTTAAGGTAAAGTCACAGGAGAAACTCTACATCCTAGATCAAGGATCACAGTTCGAAGGTCAATTCAAACTGTAAGTCTGAAGTTGGAGTCAGAAATAAGAAGTGGGCAAAACATTAACACGAGTGCATTAAAATATCCAAAGAATATGTTCAATGGGAAGAGATAAGAAGTAGAGAAATAAGAAAAAGTAAGCAATCATCCTGCTTAATGCATTCACACACATTCCAGAAGAAATTAGTCAGTGTCCTGTTTTTTCACATGGTGTTTCATTCTATGGAGATTATATCATTAAATAAAGACAAAAGAGTTATTTGTTACTTTAGACGTACATTCACACTGAATACATTGACATCCCTGTACTGATTTTTATTTTAAAAAAATCCAGAGGCATTAAAGGTGTATATTTTAAAGAAGTCCTCTATTAGGCTATATCCTTATTTCTTCTACTAGTGTAGATCAGTATCTATCTACCCATCCATCTATTCAACCATCTATCTAGTCATCATCTATCCTTCAGCCCAACTATCCATCCATCCATCCATGATCCATCCATCCATCCAACTACCCAGCCATCATTCTTCCATTCATCCATCCAATTATTGATCCATCATCCATCCATCCGTCCATCCATCCATCATCCATCCATCCATCCATCCATCCAACTACCCATCCATCATTCTTCCACTCATCCATCCAATTATCGATCTATCATCCATCCATCTGTCCATCATCCATCCATCCATCCAACTACCCATCCATCATTCTTCCATTCACCCATCCAATTATTGATCCATCATCCATCCATCCACCTACTTCCTCATTTCCTCTTTGAGATAGGGTCTTACCATGTTGCCCAGGATGTTCTTAGATTCCTGGGCTCAAGTGTTCTTCCCACCTCAGTCTCCTCATGTAGGGATTGTGGACAACATGGCTGAGCCCACCCTTCTAGTTTACTTGCATTAAGGAATGGGTCCACATTTATTCGAGACTTCAACTCGGATCATGCTCAGCAGTTTTGAGAAAAATCTAGTGAGACTAAGCTATTTACATAAAAAGTCATCAGAACTCATTTTAATTATGTAATAAAAAATCTTTCAAATTAACTTGGGGATATGGCTATGGTCAGTTTATTAGATTTCCAAATATGTGTAATATAGAGATTAACTACTAGAGTTTGGGAACAGAACGACTTCTGGGCCCAGTTAATGCATGTGAGCAGATCACTGTGCATTTGGAAGGAACTCACGAAGCTTATTAGGGGCTATGGCATTTAAGAGTGTCTCACTGTGCATTTTGTTGATGCCCCCCAATATTTCAGAAAGTGTTTTTAACTTTGAAGTTTCCAGCTCCCTGCTCCCCAGGATAAGAAAGGTTGTAGCTGCATCCCTATCATGGCTCTGGGCCTCTTCTCTGTGTAAGACTCCTAACAAGGTACAAGATCTTACTGGAGATTTCTTTCTCTGTGATTTCAGAATAAAAATGAAGCAGAATAAAAAGGCACGAAGCAACATTGCATGTGAGAGCCAGAAGATGTTGAATTTTTTAAGTCATTAAAAGTATTTAGAATACAGACAGAACACACTCAATCCCTCAAAGATTCAAATGCCTCTTGTACTCCAGAGCTAGCTCAGGTAGAATCTGAAATTCCTCAGTGCCTTTGTCCCACCCACCGGTGTGACCTGGGACTGAAGAGGTGGCAGTTGTTACTTCAACTCTCATTGGAACATCTCGTAGCAGGTGAAGACAGCCTTGACGAGCCTCAAGAAAAAAGGACACGTTTTGTTTTGATCCTTGCCTTCAACAGTATCTCATGGCTGAGAGGAGTAGCCGTTCATTTCATTGTCATGAGGAAACTTTCTAGTTGGGCTTGGTAGTTTGTGTCAGCGTGGTAGGGGTTCCTGTGAACAGTACTTAGGGTTTTTTCCTTTCCCTCCTCCTCACTTCCAGTCTTGTCATCCAGCACAGCCCGATCCCTACAAGCCACATGCAGTCTGTTCTAAACGTCATTAAAGCTTGGAAGTTGGAAGAGATTCTGGTTATTTCCAGGCTAGCTTGCCTTTACTGATGGAGACACTTTGAGGGTCTGTTTTCCATATCAGAGAAGCACGCCGCACAAAGGTTTGCAGACCAATAATTGATCATAATGCTATGCATGTGTTGTTGTGGATGGAATAATTACCCAATTAAGGTTTTGCTTATGATGTTTACACACATATTATACACGCACACATATGTATTTATGTCTCTGTAAAGCTATGCCATAGTATATATAATATATTCCGTCTCTGTACACACATGTATGCACATCAAATCAAATACACAGCTTCGGTTTCAGGAAAAACAAGAAACACCTTTTATTTACGTGTGGGTTTAATGCTGCCAAAACCCCCAGCTCACTTAGTTACCTAGAGAGGATTAAAATCAAGACTCGGGAAGATTGATGTTTGAATGTTCCTCAGCTATCAGATATCACCCGTTAGCCCGTGCCTTTTGCACATGGCTCTGACATCTAATTCCATCTTTCATTTGCTTCCCTCCACATTCACTTCAAAGCCAATTTTCCCTCCATCCTTCCTTCTTCCCGTCCTGTCTTTGTTTTCTTTCTGTCTTCTTTTATTTAAGAATCTAGGGTCAATGGCACAAAAGACATGAATTCATTAATGAGGAACCAACGTTTTTGGTAGTGATGTCACATGAAAGACCAACCTTTCCTTAATACATTGTGTTATTGGGGAACAATACCACTTTTGTAATAAAAGAAAATCCAATATAATGAATTATCAAAAATGTAAACAGCAGAGTGACTAATCTCTGTAATGTTATATGATGTTCTCCTTAGCAGGACTGATGCAGATCACAAAATGGAGTTCCTTACTGCCAAGGAGAGAGAGAGAGAGAGAGAGAGAGAGAGAGAGAGAGAGAGAGAGAGAGAGAGAGAGAGAGAGAGAGGGAGGGAGGAATGAATTCAGGGACATTTATTGTCATATATCTATGATGCAGGTATAATTTTGGTGATTTTTCTATAAGCCTGCAGAGATAATTGTTTTAATATTGTAGTTCATTATCTAATATGCAGGGGACACCATCTATGAGGAAAACAGAGTAGATGACTCCAGAGCAGCAAGACTGGAGTTTATTCTGCCAGAATTAACATGCACACAACATTAAATACACTTGGTATGTGCTGGGAAAGAGACTGGAGTAGCTGTGTTGTCGGTTGTCCTCTGCCTGTGTAAAGCCACGATCTACTGGAATGTTCCCCTTGCTTTCCTTTGACTTAGGAGGAGCTGTGCAAAGGGGACACCTTCTGTCATGATAAACCGGATGCTGTGGGAGATTAAGCCCTCTTGCTTTCAGCCAATAGCTTCTAAGATACCCGCCCAATGTGGGGTGTGGTTTTCATTTTAAAAAAGCTGCAGCAGCTCTCCAAGCTAGCTTGCTTCCTGCTTCCATGCTGACTGCTAGACTTGGTTTCCTGTTTGCGACCAGAGGAATGTGGTTTGGGACATTGATCTGTAAGTTTTATCCCCTCCAATAAAATACCCCCTTTTTAATCAAATTGGTGTAAGATTGTCCTGTGACAATATTTTGGTGCCCCACGTTGGGCGCCGAACTGTTGTAAATGGGGGAGAGGTGTGGATTGTGTTCCCAGCGCCTGGCTCCCAAGCCCCCAGCTGCTGGCCCGCTCAGCAGCTGGTTGCTTGCTTATGCCCGAAATAGCCACATGAGACCTGTATTAATTTAAATACTGCCTTACACATTATCTCTAGCCTCTTCCCGGCTAGCCCTCACCTCATAAACTAACCCATTATAAAAGTCTGTATGTCACCACGAGGTGAGTGACTTACCAGACGGATCTACGGTACTTCCACCTGCAGCGGGAGCTTCATGGTGACTGGCTCTGACCCAGTCTTCTTCCCAGCATCCTCTTTTCTTTTCCCCGCCTATCTAAGTCCTGCCCTATCAAATGGCCCAGGCAGCTTTTTTATTTAACCAATCAAAGCACAGAAATACAGATGAACCCTCCTTCAACCAGAGGCACTGAATACAACAAATGAATATGACAAGGGAAATATTCTCTGGGAGTTACATAGTATCCCAGTGATCTCTGCATTGACAGTGTGTGTGTGTGTGTGGTGGGGAACCTCTTTCAGCCAATGGCCTTTGAGAGGCTGGATGGACCATGTTGGGTATGACTTTGGGTCCCAAAAACCCCTCGGGAGCCCCTGTTTGGCCCCTTCCCCTTGCTGGCCACACCTAGATGTTGCTTCCTCCTTGTGATCCGTGAGTTACCTTTTAATAAAGAATACCTTAATATACCCTATTTGGAGCTAGTATGGAATTATTTGATTTGCAAGCCCCTCTATCTGACACGTTCACTTTCATGTGAGTGTCTGAGAGAGAGTGCTTGCACGCGCGTGTGCATGTGTGTATTTTCCCTCCAGCCCTCTCTTCCTCTTTTCACCTAAGTCATGTTTCTGTTGTTATTGTCGTTTTTTCGAGACAGGGTTTCTCTGTGTAACAGTCCTAGCTGTCCTGGAACTAGCTCCTGTAGACCAGGCTGGCCTTAGACTCACAGAGATCCTCCTGCCTCTGCCTCTGCCTCCTGACTGCTTGGATTAAAGGTGTGAGCCACCCCTGCCCAGCTCTAAGTCAGGGCTTTGCATTAACCCTTAGCAGTATATTTTTTTCAGCTAACATCTAACGTTGTCTTTTGTGGGTGCTCATCTCCCAGGGAAAGAAATGAGGCTTTTCTTTCTTTCACGTTCTTCTGTTTTCATCCTAAAAGCAAAGCTGCCTATCTCTTACATTTGGGAAGAATTTTAAGAGAAAATGAAAATTTGTCCCTTCTATAATCTATCCAGGGCTCCAGGTTTTAGTTACTACTATGCTGTTCTATATTTAGAAAGAACGACAACCTCTCTTTGTACCAGCAAACAGGGGTGGGACTTTTTCCTTGTTAACACAGTGTTTTGTTCAAGAACGGGATGGGTGTTGAAGAGATCAGGTTTGTGAGTGCCTTTTCCACTGCCGGAACAGCCGCATTCCCAGAATCCAGTCACTTACCCTCCATCCTTGGAACACAGCTCTCCAGGGGAGCCTTTTCCTTGGAGCCATCCTTCTGTCCTTTTACCTCATGCAGTCAGCATGTCCTCCCAAAGCCACGGTTGTACCTTTTACATCCCCACAGAGCGCCATGCTATTAGAACGTAGCATCTCTGTGTCTGTGTGTGCACACCTGCAAATAAATCTCCTTTTGTAAGAGAGGGGGATTGTTTATAAAGAAAAGGAAAAAGAAACTGGAGAGTTTTGCAATTTTTTTGGTGTTTTTTTTCTTTTTGTATTTATGCAGAGCATTTTAGGGTTTCAGTCTCAACAAAACACTAGTAAAACAAAGAATCTAGTAAAATACTTGTGCATGTACTGCTAAACAATTCTAGCAATTTTATTAAAGCAATACCTTTATTATTTTTTAATATTCTTAACAGACTGGAACAAAACATTTTATTCAAAACAAAATATGCATACTGTACGCATGTTGCAGGGTTAAGCATGATGCAGAGGGTAGAATCGGAACGAAAACAAATGCCCTGGGGTGTTTAATAGCTCTAAAGTTAACAACTAAATTTTGTTCACTAAGAGGACCTTGCCTATGGAGTTCCTTCATCTCTCAGCCACACAGCAAACTTACCCGAAGTGCACTTCCCATGTGTAGTTAGAGAATAGGAAGGAATGTGAAGTGTCTTTTTAAAATTATTTGTCTTGTTTGTTTGTTTTGTAAAAACAGCCCTTATTGACTTTTCCTCCCACTGGCCCTACTGTAAACCCATACAAGCCTTTTTGGAAAGCAAATTCATATACACTCAGCAGGTGAAATGTTCCCACAAAGGAAAAAAAAAATTACAAACAGTGATTAGACTTGTTTTTCTCAGCCGCCTAGAGCTTGCTGGAGTGAGGACGCTTCTGCACGGTAGTAAAAATGGCTGATCGGTTGATTGTTTTCAAAAGGAGAGTTTCCTCTGTGATAATGCAGCGCTGTATACATTTTATACCTGGAGGAAACTGGAACCTATGCAGGGGCGCTACCGGGATCAAATGGTACATATTCTGTATACTAGAATCCCTTCCACCACGATAAAGGAGGAACAGAAGTCTGGATTTGTGTTCTTGGTCTCTGCTCCCTTCAGTTGGAGACAAGCGCCCTGTGTTCAAGGGGGGCTGCCTGCTGGCCATGGGCCCTGTGGGCCGCTCCTGTCTGCCCCGCCAGGAAGAAAGAACAGAGGATGGGCACGGGAGCGGACTCGGTTCACGGGAGCGTGTTTCACTCTGTTAGTGTGTTTTTATTTCCCCCACATAAAACCTGTGAGCTGCCTGACTCTCTGAATGCACTGCTGGATCATCCAGAGGGACCGCTAGGCCCTGGCTCCCTCTGCTCGGGCTTGTGCGAGACACACACCCACCATGCGAGACACAGACAGAAGCAAGCGGATGTTGTCTGCTTGGGGACAGAAGGCGAGGGCCAGCAGGGCCTGCAGGGCGTGGCGTCCATGGGTTGGAAGGAGGCTTAGGGAATTTTTTTTATTTTTTTTTTTGTTTTCTTTTTTTGTCTTTTTTTTTGTTGATTTTTAATTCTTTTTGTTGTTTTTTTGTTTGTTTTTGTTTTTTGGTTTTTTGTTTTTGTTTTTTATTTTTTTGCTACACCGTGAGGTTATAGCGGTCATTCCTCTATTAGAAACTGACAGGACGTAGACAGAAGTATCTGATGGACACACAATGACTAGAAATAGATAGACGGTGGAGAGACTTAAGTTCACCCACAAAGAAATCCTGCATTAACAAGTGCAGAAAAATGAAATAAAATCAAATAAACGGAAAATAAATTCAAACCGAACCGAAAGAAAAGAAAAAGAAACAACAACAAAATAAAAACCTCCAAACGTTAAAACACAGTGTATAAAATGGCGTGAGAAACTGAGTCACTAGCAGCTTCTTAGTCGGTAAAAAGCTGTGGCTGTGTCTGTGTTGGGAATCGGGCCCATCTTGTTGAATGTTACCCACAGGTCTTGCGGGAAGTCCGAGGGTAAAGCACCCGGGTGGGTTCAGTTCCCCGGGCAGCAGCCGGTGCACATCCCGGGTGGGTCACCAATGCTCTGCGCACAAAAGCGTGCACCTGTCCGGCCCTGCGCCCTGGTGCGCTGGCGCCCCGCTGGCTGCACTCAGTCATCCCGGGTGGAGTTGTCCTCGAGCGTGGGGAGGCTGCCCAGGCCCAGTCCGGTGGAGTTCTGCGCTGCGGAGGCCGTGAGCACTGTGTGAAGGAGGATGAGGACGAGAACACACAGCTTCAGCCGGGCGGGGCACAGTCTCGTGGCCGAGGACACTGTGAGCGATGTCCTGGCACAGGAGTCTCTTCTGTCCACGGTCCCTTTGGGTGGGGGTGCGGATTGCTCCTCGCTCCTGATGTCACAGCATTCGGGTTCATCATTGGTTAGGAAGGTTTCGTAGAGCCCTGTGGGAAGAAGAGCAGGGAGGTTAGAGGCCAAGGATGTGGAGGGCTGGAGGGGGTTGGGGGGGGAGAATGTAGGGGGAAGTCTCATCCCAGGTGTCCTTCAGCCTTCAGGATTGTCCTCCCAAAGTATGGTGAAGTGTGCTTTAGGGTTCCCGCGTGGGAACAGGGTTTGCTGGGTGTTGGCAACATTCTCAGATTGACAATCAGAGCTTCTGGTTCCAGATGGATCTGGAGACCGAGTTTACTCGGCCCACCATTCAACCCTTAAGAGGAAGGCAGTCACTAGCCTAATCCGTGCATCAACACCAACAGGCCCCGCTGAGTGAAAGGGCTCAAGGGTCAGATGTCAAGCCCTTGAAAGACCTGTTTGCCCACAGTTACTCTCCTTGGACCTCATCCTGTCTGTGACCCTAAGAGACTAAGGGCATCTACGCATCTAACCGGAAGCAGGGCCCCATTGGCTACACCGTGGATGACCCCAAGTCAGTGTGGACCCCCCTCCTCCCGCACTCAGAAGTTTTTGGCTCTTTCTCTAGTATTTCCATCTATCCTGCAACCTGCAACTTCCAACCATCTCCTTTGATCTCCCGCTCCTTTTTTCGTCTAGCTGAGTTCTGCTCCTTCCTCTGAAAACACATATTGTAATCTAATCCGCATTTTTGAAAATCTTAGACAAGAGAGGTGTCGCAGAATTGACTTTTTTTTTTTCATGTAAAGTGCTTAGCTCGGTGACTAACAGATACATTGATGGTTTTGGCTAATGTTAACCATAGTGATTAGTCACGGCATTTCACCATTTCACCATGGCATCGCACCCACCTCGTGGCATCCAAGCCATCTTCCTGACCCCTCTCACAGCTCCATGCCTGAGAGACTCGGGAACACTCGGTGTGAGCCACGCTGCCCTTCCTCCCACTGATTTCCTCCATGTGGGCCCTGATCTCATTGATCCCTCAAGAGGGGGATGAGAGGTGATTCCTCGCTTGAGGTCACACTGACAACACAGCCTTTCCCCCCTCTCCCCCCTTTCAATCACAGTTGCTCATTTTCGTGTCAACTTTCACACCCAGCTATCAACCTGAAAGCACGGACTGCACCATGATTTCCCCACTATATATCAGAATACCTCGACAAAATACACAGCTAATGAGCACTGATCGTACAAGGAACTGAGCACATCTATTCATTTAATGACAAAGACGCTTTTCAATAGATTATGCTTCAATATGTGTAGTGATGCTTACAATAGGCATTTCTTCTTAGGCATTCAAAGGTAAACTTCACCTTCGCCTAGGAAGAATATGGAAAAAAAAAACTGAATTAATGAGATCTGCAGCTCCGACATTTTTACCGTATAATTTCTTTCTTACAGCTCAGTGATAGACCAGTCACTTACTGAAGTATACATTGACCGTAGCAGATTCTACAATGAAGAGTGGTTATCACAGATAAGACCCCTAAGATGGTTTGATCAGCACTTTAAAACACCAAGCATTGAAATATTCTTCCCAAGGTCACGAAAATGAGAAGTTCTCCCGATGTTACTCAGAAGTTGGGTTCCGATGTAAACAAAAACCGTTATAGACAGAATAACACAATTACTGTGGGCCAACAGCATACCTCTACTTTCTCTTTTGCCCTCTAGCTTGACAATCTCACCGGGAGCCACGTACACCTTAAAGTCCCAATCACTCCACCGGGCATTTTAGTGTAGGAGAACAGAATTCCTGAAGGAGAGAGTCCAAGTGCTTGCTTCTCGAGTGCAACACTGGACATCTTCCGGGACCCAGGGAAGGAGCAGCGGCCCCCAGCCTTTGCTCCTACAGCCCTCTCTGCTTTCCCCAGAGCTATTATTTCTTTATGACCAGCCCTGTAGATTAGCTCCACGCACACAGATTCATCTACAGCAGATGTGCCGTGGACCCATCCTGGAAAAGACAATGGAGCTCCACTCATTTTCCTGGAGGTTCCCACGCTTGTGACTTAACAACCGTGTGGCAAATTAAGCAGCATTCTGTCGCTGTTCATTTGAGAAGAAAACATATGTGTTAGTAACGCACTTAACGAACAAATGCAATGATATCCTATCATATTATGATATTATATTGTATTACTCTTGTATTAGAGTAGCAATTGTGCGTTTTTAATGCGTGACCAAGCAGTGTTTCAATACGTGGATGTGTTGTACCAGGCTCAGATTAGGTCATTTATCATTTCTTTATGGAAGATATTTAAAACCGTTTCTTCTGGCTTGTTGTTAGCTGGTAGCCACCCCACCGTACAATGTCATACCAGGACATATTCCCATTTGCAGTTTGTCACCCACTTATCATTCCCCCTCCACCTGCACTGGGTAAGCACCGTCCCGTTCACAAGACCGACACTTTCTGGGCTGCACAGGAGCGACAATGCCTGTCTTGGGCCCCCGGCTTATTTCATTGAACATCATCACGTCTGCTTCTATTCATGCTGCTGAAATGGCAGGATTTCCTTCGTCTCCTATGGTGGGATGGTGTTCGTGCACACATATGCTCATATATGTATTCAAATGTCTAACTCCCATTCTCTATCGATTCCCCAGTTGGACATTTGCCCTGCTGTTTCTTGGCCGCTGTGAATGGTGATTCAGTGGACGTCTGAGTGTGATGACACTTTGGTTGACAGACTTTCTGATTTCCAGATACTTGTCCTTAGGCACTGGGGGGGGGTGTTGGTACATAGGATGCATGCTCAGCTTTGTGAGGCTTTGAGTTTGAGCCCAACAACCTTTCCCCAGAGAACATACACCTTATTATGTGGTCATTTTAGATATTACCACAGTACAAGAATGCCAGATATCTAGATGAAATCTTTAGACGTGTGAGGTTAACCTCCATTAGCTCTGACACCTACCATTTGAGATATTTGCATCTAGAAAGTTCAATTTTTGAATAGTTTTAAAGACTTCAAAATAGTTGCTGAAAGTTCTAATTGTAAAAGCTTAGAAAGTACTCTAAAGAGAAACAATGTGAAATTAACTAAATCTTACTCTACCATTCCTACCATCATCATCATTACACCATCATCATAATTATCATATCACCATCACATCATAATCATCATTAAGACATCATCATCACATCATAATCATTATTAAGACATCATCATCACATCACCATTATCATTATACCATCATCATAAAAATCAGCATAACATCATCATCACCTCATCACATCATTATCATGACATCACCATCATCATGACATCATCACCATTAAATTATCGTAATCACTATCATCATGACATCATCATCACATCCTCATCATCATATTCTCATCACAACATGATGATCATCACATCATCACCATCATGTCATCATTATCATCACATCATCATTACATCATCATCACATCATCATAATCGTGACCTCATCACCATAGTATCATCATCATCATCATCACATTACATTATTATCAATATCATCATCATAAAGGGGGAAAAGATACTACTTAACAATTTATACTTTAATGAAGGTAGAAACACACATAGAATGAATATAACTTGTAGATTTCATTTATAAAGCATCTGAATGAGCTCATGCTTTACATTTTCCTTCTGCCTTTGATTTGCTAGTGTTTTATATTTTGCATGTTTTTTACAAGTAGAAGTACACAGAGTATGTCTGATAATATGTGGCACGATGGTCGTGGGTGTCTGCAGGGAAACAGCTTTTGCTTTACAGGGCTGTTGCACAGATGGGCTCACAGCAGGTGGGACTCAGGTGGGCTCACAGATGATGGGACACAGGTGAGTTCACAGAGGGTGGGACATAGGTGAGCTCACAGAGGGTGGGACACAGGTGAGCTCACAGAGGGTGGGACATAGGTGAGCTCACAGAGGGTGGGACACAGGTGAGCTCACAGAGGGTGGGACATAGGTGGGCTCACAGTGATGGGACACAGGTATGCTCACAGTGGTGGGACACAGGTAAGCTCACAGAGGGTGGGACACAGGTGGGCTCACAGAGGGTGGGACACAGGTGGGCTCACAGAGGGTGGGACACAGGTGGGCTCACAGAGGGTGGGACACAGGTGGGCTCACAGCGGGTGGGACACAGGTGGGCTCACAGAGGGTGGGACACAGGTGGGCTCACAGCGGGTGGGACTCAGGTGGGCTCACAGCGGGTGGGACTCAGGTGGGCTCACAGTGGGTGGGACACAGGTGGGCTCACAGAGGGTGGGACTCAGGTGGGCTCATAGTGGGTTCAGCAGTGCAGCCTGTGAGTGGCTGCCCCTGCTCCCGTGGATGGCCCCATATCCATGCCCACACTGGTCTCTAGCTGAACTCACTGGGTTTAAAAAAGAACAGCACACAGAAAGTGAGTCAGGATTATGGGGCAAACAAGAGGGGAGGTAGTTGGGGTGAATTTAATAAAATCCTATCAAATCAAAATGCATGATATTCAAGTAGGAAATTCTCAATAAAACTTTTCAAAATAAAAATAAAATGGCTAATGTGGAAGAATTTCTAAACTTTATGAATATAATTTCTTAAATTCTGTCTTATTTTCTGATCATTGGTGCATAGCGGTGGTTTTCTGTTGTTGGGGTAGTTCTATTTAAAATCGGCACATGTTGTAGAAAGGTTGTTATTTATGGGTTTCACACTCTAAATTTATCCACGTTGTCTCCTTGCTGTTACTGTGTTGTTTCTGTTCTTCTGTCTTGTCCTTGGTGAGACTTGAAGTGCTCCCTTAATTTTCATTGTGTTTATAAAAATGAACTCTCGCCCTGACCATGTGTCATTAAAAGTGAACTCTCGCCCTGACCATGCGTTATTCTTTTCCTAATGCAGCAATTTCTGTATTGATGTTGTTTTAATTTGTTTGATATATTTTAAAAAAACTACACTTGCCATCCATGTAAACATATATTTGTCCTAAGTACAATGATTTTCCCTGATGAAGTCTGGTCTTCACATGTGTGTCATGTGTCTTGTCACTGAACCCCTTTATCAAGTGTTAGCATGATCACATGATCTACAGACATGATTAGCATCTGTTTAGGTAAACTTCTGTCTGGTCAGAAAACTACTATCTGAGGGATATGTGGCTTATAGACATTCCTGACTAGTTTGCTCTCTATATGTATTTTATGCATGCATATGCATTTATAAATATTGTAATATGTTGGTCCCCTATGTATTTTTCTGTCTTGTGAGCAGGTACAAAAATTCATCAACATTTGTGTTTCCCGGGATATTCACTACCAACCAAAAAGACTGGTCCTCCGACCGTACGACTGTGTTACCTTTGTGGAGGATTTTGTCTTATGATTCTTCTGTGGCATTGAGTACACTTTGATTACTCTGAGTGTTTCCTCTAAAACACCTAGCACGTGCCTTTGTGTCTTATTTCACTTTCTATACTCTCCCCGTATTTTTCTCTGTCCTGTGCTCTGTACTCAGAGTTTCACACTGACTGAAGAACTTAGATCCTTTCTGTCTGCCGGTTCTGTAGAACCCTCTGCTCTCATCACCATGCAACACCATTTCTAAGCATTTTAATATTTTATTCACCACTCTCTTTTCCATAATTTACTGTGTGAGCATACTGAAAGATGAATTTTTCATAACTTTAGAAATGCATGCTGTTATTATTTTATCAGACCCTTGCCGTTAATTGTTGGATTAAAGAGAACAATAGCGAATGAGAGAGCTGACAAGGATTCCTCTCCTGAGACATTGTCTGACCCTGCAGCCCAGACTGGCCTGGATGCCAACATTCTCCTGCCTCAGCCTGCCTGATGCGAGGACAGGTGAGCGGGACTATACCAACCTGAAGTGTTTCAAATCTATTTATTTCCAGTTATCAACATTTTATGAACACCCTTTGAGTAATTTTAATGGCATTCACTCATCACTTATATGCCACAATTTCTGCTTAGTCCTTGACTTAGAGATGACTTGGGCGGACTCAACATAGGCAGCAGGTGTTGCAGGCACAGACACAGTCAGACCCCATCTGTGAGTTCTCCTGGCAGAAGCCCTAGGCTCTTCTGCAGTCTTCACTTCAAATCTACCGGACTATCTTATCTGCCCTTTTTCCTTTTGCTTGCTGTTTTTAAACGTCTCAGTTTAAATAACGAACCACTTTCCAGACTTCGTTACTTCTATGAATGCAACACATCTTTAAATTTTCAATTTAGATTCAGTAGAATTTAGAGATGGATAAAAGGTAAAATGTTGGCTCTAACTTGTTAGTTTGAGCCAGGAGTCACACTAACATTTAAAGCAATGACGTACTCTTTACTAAGACAATTTTTTTGGCCATTATGAAAATCCTAACTTAATGTTTCAGAAAATGGCTTTGGAAATTGGTATTTTGACATTAATATTTCATGATTACTGCAATAGTCAATGTCACCAGTTTCTTTTAAGCTGCTGAAGTATTTAAATTGTAAGTTTTTCTTACAAAAAATAAAAACTAAAATCTATGGAGAATTTGCTAGTTTTCAGGGGCCGTTTTATAAGTGAGAAAGAAAACAATATAACACAAGTTTTATCGTCAGATAAATAAGATAGATAAGTTTTATTGGCCATAGGGAAAAATGTTAGATTTTGAATATTTAAATGTTTATCATTTTTAATATGTCATTATAAGCAAGGTCCAATGTGAGTAAAGATGTTATGCATTGAAAGTGGGCAGATTTGGGGAGGGAGACAAGGGCAGGTGAATCAGCTCCATAATGCTGGAAAAAAAAAAAAAGTGGTATCACCACACACAGATAGGTTAGCAGGGTTGGCTTTTCCCTAGTTGGCCGCGCGGAGAACGCTCGCCACCATTCCCTTCCACCTTAGCACGCTAAGCGCATAGCGAGGTAAAACTGTCTGCAAAGGAGTAGATACGTCTTCAATGAGAGAAGGAACCCAGGCAAACTTGGATAGTTGAATTCTTTGAAGCAGAAAATACCTGGGCATGGCCCCCTAGTAAAAGGAAATGCAAGACTGGCAGCCTCCTCAACGCCCATGAATTCCACCAGCCACAGATGGGAACACTCAGAAACTACTTCACCTGTATTAAAAGTGCACATTTTCCCGAATATTCTTCCCCCAAACAATACAGTGTGACTTTACATCAGACTAGGTATGATCACTCTTTGGGGATGATGTCAGTAGAGGGCAGGATAAGCACAGGACCCATAGGAAGGTTGCTCCCTCGAGTTCCACACAGGCTTGAGCAGCCGCAGGTGGAGGGAGTCCTGGGCCTTATCACTGTTTGGAAAGAGATTGAACTTTCAACAGAAAGAAATGGGACGCACCCTCTTAAGAAAGTCCCACACGGACCAACCAGACCGGATTGCCCCAAGGCCACAGAGAGCCCAGTGTTTGCTGCACATTAGATTATCTATAGATTGCTTTTAAAAATGTAAATGGTACCCAATGAAATTAAAATCAAAGATCCACATTAGAAAGCCAGAAAAGATATACAGAGATTTCACTCATTCATTAAGACCGTAGTAGCTAAGTTCAAGACTTCGCCTTGAAGCTAAGCAGAGAATTTTCTCAGCCAGTGTTTTCAGGTTTTCCAGCATTTTACCAGAACAAAGACAGTATGCAGCCAGAGAGGTACAGTCTAAACAGAAACCGGTGTGTGCTGCTAAATATCACATTTCGCATTCTTATTTTCCCCAGAGTCGTCACGCCGATGCTTTTTAATTATGAAAAATGTATCTGAGAAAACAGAAAAAAAAATATTGGACCAAGAGAATGTATACTCAACAAATACATCATTTATTTCTTCAACCCACCCATAATGACTCTTTGGTGGGCTGCCCAGGACTGTTTGATGATACGGGATTGGGATCGTTGTGTACAGGAAACCTACAAAGGTTCCTGAAGAAGTGAGCATGTGTACTAAACCTTAGAGTCACGTGGGTCACCTGGAATGGCTCCTAACCTTCCCTGCTCTGCTAAGCGACTCTCTACCCCATGACCAGCGGCCCCTAGCAGAGACAGTGACAGTCACCCAGGAAAGGAAGAAAACTGGCGTTTCCTTTCTCTTCCGCGGTTATGGTCTTGCAGAACGCTGCTTTCCTCTCAGGCTGCCTTACACCCATGCGTTCCAGGAGGACTGGATGACCTTAGATTTGTCTGAAGATGTTTCCGCGTCTTCTTGCTGCGAGTTCTGGACCCTGAACGTGGGTAGTCACATCGTCCGTGACTCAAAAGGGAAGCGCGCACCCCGTGCCGAGAGCATTGCCTGTTGCATTCTGTTTCTATTTATTCTCTCCCATTTTCTCTGGCAAATGGCACGTATCACATATTATAAATCAGTTTGGCCTACGGTGCTTTTTAAACTGGAATTTCCCCAACGCTAGGACTCCGTGAAGGAAGTATTCTTGAAAACAGGAAACTGTAGGGAGAATCGCGCAGCTGCTGCGTCTCAAACAGGGAGCTGGGATGGGAGAGACAGCTCTGCTGAAGCTTTGATCCATCCCTGTGCTTACTGCACAGGCAACATTTCCTGCCTTGTTTGCTGAAAGAAAACCAGACTCTCCGCGTAACCACAGAACACACCCACACCTCCTCCAGGTCTGTGCACACACCGACACACGGTCATTGTTCCATGACATTCAAATACCTAAATCGGCTTGGGTTTCAGATATTTGCTTTATTGAGTAAGAGAAATTATTTTCATCCTCTCTTTCAGCTTTTGAAATGTTAAACGTTTAAATAAACAGTTGAAATTTTAAGAAACCAATGCTAAAACTTAAGTCGGTTAGACCCTAACATGGAAAAATTATCCCACTTGGAATCTATTAAAATAAAATAAAATATAGTAGTTTATAGGCTAAGCCAAAAAAAAAAAAACAGAGTCAATATGTCAATACTAGTCAGGGCTAAAAATGACAGGGCACTAGCCTAGCATGTATAAAGTCCTGGGTTTGCTCCCAGTGCCGGCAAAACCAAAGAAGAAAATAGAGCCAATATATAATTTAACCAAAACATCAATAACAAAACCAAACAAAAACAAACTCTAGAATAATTAGCTGCCCTTTTCAAATTTGAATTGATTTGGCTCCCAGTAGTTTTTTTGCCCACTTATTTATTTATTTAGATGTAGATGAGGT
>JAQHUG010000020.1:6525774-6544366 GCA_028555095.1 Dicrostonyx torquatus | reverse complement strand
TTCTCTCTCTCTCCACCTCCTCTCTCCCCTCCCCCATTTCTCTCTGCACATTTGGACAGATTCTCTTTCCATTGTCTTATTGCAGAGCCCCTTCTGCCTGTTTTCCTCACACATGAGCTGAAGCAGCAAACAAACAAAACTCACTGCGTGATACATGCATGAACACTTCGGTGTCTCTGTCGAGGGGGAAGTACGACCCCTTCCTCACGGATGCTCTCCTGGGCCACTGGCCTGTCAGTCAAACAGTCGACAGTGGTGACGGCCTGGGGGTTTTGCTGACACCCTGACTAAGCAGCAGAGCATCAGACTGTAGACGTCACAGGCGGGGAGCTGCTGCAGACACCCCGAGTGGGAGAGCACACTCGTGCCCTTACAATGGGGAAGAATCGGCACTTGTCAAAACGCAGATTGGTTATATCGTTGTGACTTTAAGGACCTTGCTTTTATTTCGAACCGTCATGAGTCGGAGAAATCTTTTGCATTTTCCAGTGTGAGCAAAATAATGGCTCAGTGTCTATTCGTTGGCATATGTAGCATGAGAGACGATACAAAGCTGAGAAGCCAGAATTCAGTTTCCTGGACAGACATACAGCCTAAGTCATCTGTTACTATATAGTTATAAAACTGCGCATTCCCCAGTAACACACAGAGCATTGCATCCACCCAACATTATGTGTCTCATGTGGGGCATACGTGATGCACTCTATGTGGGCATTCTTGTGACATGTTGTTTCTGATTTATTGTGGCAGAATAGGTGAAAATCAGAAGGGGTTACTCAACACCATTAGAAAAATACAGGAAGTTCTTTGAGGTCACTGCTGACACTTCTAGTTGGAGCTCAGATCCCTCTCCCCTTCCTTCCTTCCCACAGGGAATAGACACTGGGCATTTTCAATTAATTGCAGCTCATGCGTAATATTTTTCTCAGTATCTCTTTCACAAGGAATAATGAAGCCATCTTGGTCATACACGTAGTTCCGACGCCCTTCAGACTTGCTGTGATGGGTTGAGTCTTGCACCACCGCTGACCCCTGTTCCTCCTTGATAATGGAACTGTGGAGCCATATTTTCAACCTGCCAGCTGTTTTGTTTCTAATGCTTTCAGACTTCTACGGAGCCCTCCATGACCTTTGTGCCTTGATCTACATGTAGCTATGCGTGGGTCTGAATGCTGCAAGCGGCCGGCGCTTAAGGAACAGTGTGTGTACGAGTCCTGAGGAGCAGGCCTGGGAAACCATGCTTGCAGAAATGACTGTAACAACGCAGTAATGACCTGCTGTGAATGTAGATCATCTGAGCGAAGGATCTTGATAGTATCAGTGTTCTAATTTCCGCCGCGTGTTTTTCTGAAACATCACGTTTTTCTGAAACTCCAGGCCATGCAGGACTGGTGATTTTCTTGTCTGGATACACAATAAAGCAGGCATTTTGAAAAGCTACCGACATTCACCCCAGTGCATGCGACTTCCTACGTGGTAAGGGTGACAGCAAAATGGGAAAGCAAACATGCCAAAGAGACAGCCTCTTCAAGTAAGGAAGCCCCAGTATTTATTTCTTGAATATATCGCGGAGTGTGTGTACTTGTGTTATTTGAAATTCTGTTGGCAACACATACCCACGACACTTTTGCGTGGACAAAATGGCTGTCTACATTCCTGCAGAGCTATAATCAAGTTTAGCAAGATTTTGCTGATGTTACGTGTTGGCCAAGCCCCGTATGTCGAAGTAGAAGGTCTTCTTTGTGTGTGGTACTTCACAGTCTAACTAATGAAATCAGTCCTCTTGATTAACTCATTCATTGCTGCAAAGCATATGGAGTCTATGCCACGAGAAGAATATAAGTCAGGCATGCCAGCTAATAGATTGGCACCACCTATTGATCATAGCTGACTTTAGGTCTATCAGTAAATTGAGAGAAACTATAACAGTGCAGGTTCCTCTCAACAAGGGGCAGCGACAGCTACCGTCTACTACAACCTGTTTGGAAAACAAAGTCAAAGGAGTATTTGAGCCTGGAGTGATGTACGTGGTTCCAACCGTTTCTCAGAGATGGCCGCCTCTAGCTTGGTGACACGAGACTGCCAAACATCTCTGTGTGTCAAAGAGGTAGAAAGCTGAAGTCTTAAAGAGGTAGGGGAGGAAGAGAGAGGTAGGCGGGAGATGAAAGGAAGTCCTGCTACACAGCCGGCAGAGGCTGGACGCTCCATGCTTAGCTTAGCTCGCGCGCTCTCGTCCACGACGTATGCTCTCTGGTCAAAAACATTCCTTCAGAAGCAAGCTGAAGGGACTGGTGACGGGGGATGCTCCTGCCTGCATGCCAAGCCCGCCCCACCCCGTTTCAGATATTAAGGTCGCCCCCAAAGACTGATTATCTTTTGTGGCTTCATAGAAGCCGTATTCCTGGATGGTTGTGTAGAATTCTCTATCATTGTTTTGCCTTGGGCTTCCAGGAGAATATTATCGGAACCGGAAAGGGCTGAGATTAAAAACACAAGCCGTGCTTTAGACCCACACAACCAAGAATTTTGAAATTATAACAGGCCTAAGTGAGGCTGTTTATTTTGAGTTTCATTTAAGACATTTAAATGAGGGAATACCCTGTCTGCTGATATAAAATCAACACCAGTCACAAAGACGGGAGGGGAAGGCGCTGTCTCCTGAGCCCTGCAGAGTTTGCACGATGTTGGTCTGTGATAAGAGAGAATTCTAGAACCTACCTTACCCTGGGGGAGGCACAGCACCTGCAGTGTAATTAGGTACTCAAGGTCTGTTTGTACTTTAGAGTGCTCTGTATAACTGCGGGGGGGGGGGGGGGGGGGGGGGGGGGGACGCCTTTGGCTCAGCTGCTAACCTTTCCAGAGTGCAGTTCAAGAGCGCGAGCGAGGTGTCCACCGGCGAAGCCAAGTGGATAAGGAATGCGGAGAAGAGCTTGTTTACTGAGAGAAGCCTGCACGCCGCGCCCATGGACCAGTCATCGTCTCATCCCCGGGGTTAAATCAATTCCCCTCTCCACACCCTGGCTCAGAGCAGGGGCCATTTAGAAGCTGGCTAAGTGCTTAATTAGGTTCTGAAGGAGGTTTCTCCATTAACATTAATTAAGGCCTCTCTGGGTACAAGAAAGCTCATCCACCAGATAGGGTTTCTTTCTGGGTTCATGTCTCTGCCCATCGCTGTCTCTGCAAAGCTATGGTTTTTTTTTGCTTTTGTTTTTGCCTAGATTCCAAAGGAAGCTTCCAATGCCTGCAAGGATCAAGGATAAAGGAACTCCTTGTACCTGAATCAAAGTCTTGGCAAATGGCCGCAAAGCTGTCCTTTCTCATCTTTGTTTGCCCTTGAGAAGAGATGATGGAGCTGTAGAGAAGCAATGCTGCATTTGCCTCTTATGGGGGCACCACCATCTATGCTCACACATGGGGGCACTTCTGAGTATATTAATCTTATTAGGTGGAATCAAACGACATTCTTGATAGTCAACCCTTTTTGACTAAAAAAAAAAATGGAAAGTTCATATGATTCAATATAACTTAATATAATTCAAGAAATTCTCACTTTTAAATGGGAAATTAAAGTGTAATCTCCTTAGAAAACATGGGGAGTCTTTCTTCCCCACTCCTTCTTTCTGCAGGCCCTCAGACCCCAAAAGCAACTCTGCGGGCACGGGAGCAAGACATGTAACATAAGTTCACCCATTCTATCTCTGCGAACCGGTCAGAGCAGAATGGGCAAGTCTTTGGTGAATGTGAACGCGTGGTAATTCTGACATTGTCTTTGCCCATATGCGTCTTCATGCTCTTCTTTGACTTTCAACATATGTAAAGCTGTAAAAAATTACAAAATTCAAGATAATAAATATTTATTGCTTCTTGAGAAAGAACTGGTGAGGGAGGAATACAAAGAAGATATGACCAAGAAAATAGGGAGAGTACAGAAGAGAGAGACAGAGAGATATGGGGGAGAGAGAGAGAAATAGAGAGAGGGAGAGGGAGGGGTGAGAGGAGGGAGAGAGAGAGAGAGGGAGGGAGGGAGGGGTGAGAGGAGGAAGAGAGAAAACCATCTCCCTACTCTTCCTAATGCAGACACCAGGAGTACAGCAATAGCTGTGGAGGGCCAGGCCCAAAGCCTTGTAGGGAAGCTCAGAGAGCATTGATTTTGACAAGAAAAGTTGACAATGTAAGTTTTATAAATGATTTTCCTCTGTTGGGGCAAAGAGGGAGAATGGAAGAAAGAACACATGATCTAAAGCTGCCTTCCTGCCAGACAAGACACACGTGTCTTTCAATAAAACACTACACGTTCCTCAGTTCTTACCACAGTTGAGTCATTCCCAAGTTCCTTTTATTATTGTTATTAAAAAATTACACGGGAAACACTGTAAAGCAAAGCAGCCACCAGGAGGTGGCACTGTTAACGATTCATGTAAATGATGCTATCTCCCTCTCCTCCAACCCCCCCCCCCACCAGACTCCCTTTGCTGTGGATAAGTGAGAAAATTTGAAGCTGCTTTATTATCAGACTAGAACTAATAAGACGTGGCCCAGCATGGGAAATGTCACTAGACAAAGCCTTGCTTCACGTGATGTAGCTCCTGCATCTTGTCGTCTCTAAGCCTACACCTGGTGTTCACCAAGGCCCCTTCCCAAGGCGTCTGAATGTAATAGGCGAAAGGCAAGACGTGGATGCTAAGTCTGCTTCCCTGGAAGAAGCCTTGATGTTCTTCCTGGGATCCTGAGCATCAGCTTAGTGTCCTGGAAACTAAGAATCTGAGGGCATGATGTCCCAGGGTGGAACCTGAAAGGTCCAGATGGCCTTCAGGACCCATCAGATCCCACCCCCGCGGGGGTGGGGGCTGGGCAGGCGTCTTCACCAGCTCTCATCGGGTTTTATCTCACGAAACAGTCTAAGGTTTTTTAAGCACTTCTAAATTTTCATTTTCTAGTAGACGTCGGGATGGTTGGATGTCACAGAAATGTGTTAAAACTATTAGAAAAGTTAGGCCCTCTCATGATAAACAAATCCCAATTAAGTCTAAATTTAAACTCTTAGAAAGTTGGGGAGCAGGGACAACTGACCTATGTGTCAATCCCGGCATACCAGAGCTGTTTTCCCCTCTGCAGTCACTATGACGTAAGCATAGGGAAACAAGGCCAAGGTAACCAAGGGCAGGCCACTCGCTCCTGCCACGGGTCCAGCCACGGGTCCTGCCACGGGTCCAGCCACGGGTCCTGGCACAGCATTAGAGCACTCAGGGCAGGCGGCTCAAAGCCAGGAACATATGCAGATAATCGGTGGAGCTGCGTGGAACGCTTGTTTCTGGGAGCTGCGAGCCCAGTTCCCAGAGCCTGTCTTGGAGGACACAGAAAGTACGAGATATCTCAAATATCAAGATCAGGGGAGTGAAAACGTGGTCCCGGAGGGTTTGCTGGTTCTGAGCTTCTAGGCTCTTTCATCCAGAACAACCTTGTCCCCCCATAAATCCTCACACCAGATCCTTCGTGTGTACTCCGGGAATATTATTTCTTTTTCTCTTTCTTTCTTTCTTTCTTTCTTTCTTTCTTTCTTTCTTTCTTTCTTTCTTTCTTTCTTTCTCTCTCTCTCTCTCTCTCTCTCTCTCTCTCTCTCTCTCTCTCTCTTTCTTTCTTTTTTTTTTTTGACAGGGTTTCCTCTGTGTCCTGGCTGTCCTGGAACCCACTGAGATCCACCTGGTTTTCACACGGTTCCTTTTTGTTAACTTTGAAAAGAAACTTTATATTTTGATCCATGCATTTAGGAATCGGCAGAAAGCAAGTAATATAGTTAAATTGACAGGGAGTTGCTTTTATTCTGATTTTTGAACAAGGACCCCTGGAAGAGCAGTGCTATTTCTTGGGTCATCATTTCTCTAGCATGCAGATTGCACAAACCAACAAGAATATGGGAATCCGGAGACAGAAGAAGGTAGAGCATGCCTCAGGCAACAGAGCCCAACCAAGACTCCGCCACATGGCTTAGTCTGCCTTTCACTTGTGGGCAGCAATGTAAGACTGTAAATCGGAAGAAACGAAATTTGAGATTTGCTATATGAACTATGAACTAATTACTTTAATAAAAAGTACATAGGTATCACATTCTATAGCGTGGGCCCACTGACTCCCAGTCTTTTAATCTCCACAAAATCTTAAGTCAAATACTTTTCGGGTACCAAAATAGAGCTCTGAGGTGGGAACACCCTCACAGATCATTATTGCTAAGATTTGGGGGAATGAGGATGACAAAAATATATGTAAGCAGTTTGCTTACAGAGTTCCAAAGGTTTATTTCTGTCTGGCTGTGCTCCTGTTACATAAGCAGATCTTAGGCAGAAAGAACAGAAGCAGGATCGATAGCAGCTAAATTGAATTCAGTGCCGGCATGGTTACCACCCAAGGCCATGGAGCAGGAGGGGGAAGGAGGGCGGGACTAGTGAGGAAACAGACAGAGGGCTTATTATTCCCTACTCTAATTACCAAATAACAAAATCAGTGACAATTTTACCCTCTTGTATTAAAAAAAATACTATTATTGAAATGGAAATACAGAATCAGACTTAATTTGGGGAACTGTTTTTCTCTCGTATCTTTCACCGGGTGCAAACCCTGAGCTCTTTGTCTGTTTTCTTCTTTAAAATCTTTGTCTAAAAATTGACATTTAAGAATGCACGTAATTCTTCAAAACAGAGGAAATTCAGAAGAGAAAAACTTTAAAATACAGCATTGAGCCGAGTGTTCATAACTAAGAGCACACAGCAAACCTGTAAAATAGATGTGTAAAGCCAGTTTACACCACTGCTGAAATTTATTATTAGTTCTCAGGCAGAATGAGAAGGTGGGCAATCACCGGTTCCCCCCCGTCTGAGAAAATGGAACAGAACACACAGATTACATAATCTTTTTGCTGGTTTTTAACCACACGGACTTATATTACCGCCTAGCTCTTATTACATTATTACGTGAATAATCACATTATTATACAAATTATACAAGAAATGGAAAAGCAATAGGAAGGAAGTTGTGTATTGCTGAAAAATCCTTACTATGCTTTCCAGCGTTCAGAGTTTCAAATGGAAAACTAAAAGTAGGGGCCACGCTGTGTCTTAAGTGGAGCCAGAACAGGGAAGGGGGAGGTTCTGCCTGTCCTTCTTTTTTTTAGGAGTAATAGATTGACGTTTCCTTCCAGTTACTGTGCTGAACTCAGAGGTTGAGTGAGAGCTTTGCAGGCCCCCTTTCCAAGAAAGGGCCCTAGACTGTATAGTCAGGGGCAAACAGCAAGTCCCCAGAGTCTGTGAGAAATGGTGACCTGATTATCCTTTCACAAGGTGGCATGTGTCCTTGAGGTGGCAGGATGTTGTGTTCTCTACTTTAATGAGGATGCTGTTTTTATAAACATCAAAGGACAGGCTGGACAGCCAGCCCCAGTAGGCAGGAGCTTCTGCACAGCCTGGCCATCGGCTGGTCCGGTGCTGAGCCACACATGGGGTCAGGTGCAAAGAAGAATAATCAATGTCCCTCCCTGTCCTTGACTAAGAGTCACAAGGCTGTGTCAACAGCTGCTGTGAGTGGTCTCCTCCCCTTGGACCTTTGCACAGGGTTTGACGTAAACCGAGCAGGAAAGGCCATGCTGGCCTCCTTGGTTCCTGATGAGGTATTTCCAGAGAACCGGCCTCTGACTTCGCTATTTTTGGTAATTACAGTTTGACTGATTGACAGTCAGAATCCATTACTTGGATTTCAGACAGGCAAGCTGACATGAAAATCCGTGTGCTGTGCTTGTTTGAATGCTAACAAGTTCTGGTAAGGTTTCCAGACTCTCTTCCTCTCCACTTCCCTGCCAACAATTCCCATTGCAAATTAATTCCCGCTTAGCCCTTCCTCTCAGAGTGCAGGCCTGAGAATACCCACCACATCTGCCTTTCGGTTCTTAGAGTCCTACGTACAGCTTTGCTGATTAGTTTAACCGACCAATGGACTAAGTCACGAGTTATTACATAACTTATCAGAATTCCCTAGAGAGATCAGTAAAACAAGAAATATCTGTTGTCAGGATGCTTTCTGCTTGCTGGCCACTGTTTCCTGGAACTCAGATGATTAGCTTCATTAATTATTTTGTTAACACCTTCACCCAATCTCCTGTGTCAAGACGGAATGCATACCGCATCGTGTAATGCGTGTTTTCGTGATGCAGGGAGACATTTGCATGAGTACGTCCAATCAAATGGTTCCACAAATGATGACAATTACATACACGCAGAGTGGTTCGGAACCATGCACCGAGATGTTCAGTTATTGAGTGCAGGTTTGGCCAACAAAAGGCAAGGACTCCTGGTAGCGGTTTTTGTGTTTCGGAGCCATCTTCAGGAACTTCCTCTGCTACTGTTGGAGATGACATCACCCTTCTAAAGGAAACACACAAAACGAACAACACGGGGCCCAAAGGGCGTGCTCCTGGTCACTGTCTTTTAAAGTTGCCTGGGTACAGTTTGTAGTGGGTAGGTGGCCACGCGCTAGCGCTCTGACCATCCCTTTCCTGTCTGGTCAGGACGGCAAGGCAGCAGAGTGTAAGGCGGAAGTCCCCACCACCTGACAGGAGCCGCTCTCCATCTGTGCAGGTCTCAGTGCCCTGTCATGGGGAGAAGAGATGTTGGTGGGGACCGGAGGCTGGCAGCCATGCGGGCTTTCCCATACCGTGAACAGTGAGACCTTTGCTCTGGTGAAGGTTAGGTTAGGTTGAAATGCTCCAGGGAGATGGCTTGGACAACAGCCAGTCTTTTTGACACCTTTGAAGGCCCTGGGGGGTAAAAGGTCCACAGTAACATGCTTTCCTTCCCTGACCGAAATAGCAGACATTCTGGAAAGATACCTCCATGTTGAAAGGTAGGACCCAGGCTTAAAGGGGAGTGTTTCTCATCAGTGCACATCAAACGAGCAGGCCAAACCGCAAACCCCCTTCTCTGCTCAGCTTAGCCATGTCTGACCAGACAATTAGCTATATTCCTGTGACAGAACATACACAAATATACCTTGTATTTCTCTTCCCTGTTGTTTTTCTACTTTTTGTTTTTATGCAGGTCATTATTAGAACAACACTCCAGCTATAGACGCGATGGGAAACTTTTCTTGTCGAGTTAACTCTTTCTCAGTGACAGAAGTTTAGGCATTCGATCAGGTACCTGGAGGCAGAGCTAGATAGAACTGGATAAAAACAAAAAGCTTAGCTCTGTGGCTAATAAGTCTAAAATATACCTTCAGAATAAGGATGCTGACCAACTAAGCCTGAAGGAAAACAGAAACATCTTAGGAGTGCTCAAGGCCCTAACTTCTCAGCAGTACTGTAATTACCTCAATTCCAGCCTGAAGAGACGCACAAAGGAAAACCCATGAACTATATGAACTGTAGGTTCAGGCTTAAGGTAGTCTGAGAGCTGTCAAGGTCTATACTAGATGGATAAGTAGGTGATTAGGTATGTGGGTGTGTAAATTCCTGTCCCCAACTACAAACTGTGAAACACAGGTTTATTATCTCTGATCTAGAGGGTTGTGGAAGGGGTGGGTTAATGGCACAGGAAAAGGCTCATTTTTCAGAATGTTCTGGACTGTGTTCAAGAGAATGTCTACACGTCAGGTAGCTATTCCTTATTTGCTAAGATCAAAGTTATGGAACATGGAGCCAGCATAGCACAACATAATATAGTCAGGGTGTGATGTCACTACTGGCTGCCATGTGACATGTGACTGTCACTTAACTCCCAAGTGCCCCATCTTTCTCCCAACGTGAGGGCTTTTTTCTCAGTACCTATAGACTGAGACCTTGCACAGGAGAGGAAAGATGGTGATGCCTAGCTTCTCTCTAAGGCAGAGGGCTGGAAATTGCTCAGATGACTGTCAGTTCAGGTACAGGCTTCGCCAGGCTCTGCGGTTAAGGATGACCCCTGGCTTGGGGAGCTCTCAGCCACCAGGAAGTGAAAAACGACTTCAGTGTAAGACATGGAACAGTCTCTGTCTCCAGAATATGTAGCCAGTGGTGACCTGGTTCATGGTGCCTCACGTACCTCAGTTCCAGAGCCAAACTCAGGACAACTGAAGGGTGTCACCTCAGGAACTGGGAACGAAGGAGCCTTCTAGCCAGACAGTAAGAGAGCAACACAAAGTTATATTGGACAAAGCATTTTCTACAGTTAAAAACATGGCAAGCCATTTTCAAGAGACCCAGGGTGACAACCAGAGGTTTGCTGATAACACCTCTTGTTTGGTGGAAATGGCCTAAAGATTTCCCCTGAGAAACGCGGGCTTTCTTCCATATTTAAATAGGAATCACAGAAAGATACAGCATGCTAGGAAGGGGGGACCTTATTCAGAGATATTTTAGTGAGATGACTTGAACAGCTGCGTGGGGGATGGAGAGAGAAATAACATGCCGTGTTCCCACAGAGAGAGATGAAGGCCTGCATGAGGTTGGAGGCGGTGGGGATGGGGAGGGATGGGGGGGCCTGAAAATTTGCATAAGGTAAATAAACATAGAAAAGGGGGCTGATTGATTGGCTGCTGAAGAAAAGAAAAAGAGGGTATTACCTAGAACCCTTTCTAGGGCTGGCAGAGCTAAAAACTGGGTGCCTTAAAAATAAAAGAAGTTGACTCTCTGGGTTCTTGAAGCCAGAATCCAAAGCCATGTCCCAAGCGTGGGCACAGTGTTGAGCAAGAGAGATTTCCCTGGCCTCTGCCCCTAAAGGCGCCCCTGTTGTGTCCTCCAATCAGAGCCTCTGTCATGTAGCCTTCTCTCCCTGTCTCTGTCTCCATTGGCTCTTTTACTTGTAAATGCACCATTCGTCAAGATTATATCCACCCTAATGGCACCGCCCTCATTTGATTACAAGTTCCGAGATCCTGTGCCCAAATAAGATCGCATCACGGACTCCGAGGACGTGGGCTGAAGTGTATCTTTTGGGAAACACACTTCAACAAATCCCTAATTCGAATAGATCAGTGTGTCATTGATTATAAGAAAACACTTGCAACTCGGGATGAGAAAGGACCCACAGTGGTACCAGCTGACAACCACATGTCCACACATATAAGTCCCCGTGGGACACTGCATTCACACCACAACAGATTCTCTTAATTTCTCAGAGCTTTCTGCTCATGACTGGCACGAGTCTATTTTTTCCCCCATGTAAAACATCTCTGTGGGCTCTGGGTTCATATTTGTATCCCACCCTCCTTCCTTTCCCACCTGCTCACACTGTCTTGTTTATTACTTCATTATATTATATATATTAGTATATTATATTCATTTAATATACTAACTGTTGCAGTGGGCCCTTTAGATGATCAGCTACCAAAACCACTAGTCAAATTTATTCAATTAGTATAACCTATTATACAGTCAAGATGGAGCTGTGGGTTTTAATGGTCCAGGCAAGGAATAGAGACATTTCTTACAGAAATAGCTTCAAGATTGGTTTCTGAGTGATGGTTTGTGAGGAACCCAGACAGAAAAGACACAAACTTTGTAGAAGAATTAGATTTTTGAGGAGAAACAAAAGGATGGAAATAGGCTTTTACCTTGATGCTGAACAACAGGACATAAACAGTCAGGGATTTCAGCGGATTTTAGTGACACCGACCTGACTTCCTCAAGCTGAATTAGATTCTAACTCTCTGCTCCGAGCCCGTTTTTCCTCCATACGGCCTTGGTTATTTTTCTAAACCATTTCCGTTGTTGACATTCTCCTGTGTGGGGCACAGACGTACAAGCAACTAGAGCGAGGAGAGCTGCGCCATCACACAAGAGCCAGGTCAGAAATCTGGGTTTCTGTCTGCAGGCTGTGGTCTTTGACATCTATCCTTTCACTATTGAAGGCATTGCTTCACCTCTTTGGACTTCGCTGCTCCAAACACAAACCCAGCATTTCCTCTGCTGCCTTGGCAGTAGGCATCCTTCCTCCTCCGAAGCTCTATGGATGACTGAAGGTACCTTAGTCAAATGCCTAGTAAAACCCACAGGAACAGCCAACATCTTTGAAAAGACAGAAAGGCCAGCTGACTTGCAAAACCCACACTATCCCCACCGATCACCACAGTTCTTTAACGGAGTGCAGGACGAAAGAGAAGACCCTGGAAGACTTTATTTTGGTTCTAAGTAATTCTTTGGAGGTTTTCGTAAAGCCATTGACAGCAGTAATCAGAAGTATCTTGACCCCTGCCGCCATACAACCACTGTGAGTTAGGTAACAGCAAACGTGCTGTGTGCTCAGCCTTCTGTACCTCAGTTTATCCAACACAGAAAAATAAAAATAGGACACCGGTGGTGGGGGGCCCATTGTGGTTGTGACGACGCCCTTGTGAATACAGGCCATGTTCTCACAGTCGTACCTGGTACACACTAGCTGTCTGCTCTGTGGGGGCTCTGAAAGCGCCCCTGAATTCACACTGTCCTTTTCCTCCCTGTGAGATCACGGTGAATAGTCAATAGGGATTTGGTGGAGAGGTTCTCCTCCTCATGGACACCTTCCCCACTGGCGAGCAGCAAAGCCCCTGGGGAGAGGAGCACCTTGGCTCAGGGAGGGAAGGGCTTGCTGGTGTTGGAAGGTGAGAATTATTTTCCTGTTAGCTCCTTCCCACTGTGAAAAGTAGCAGCCACAATTCTCCAAATTCTCACCCCTTCATTTGAACAGAACATGAAAATGGCGTGTCCACTCACCCTTCCTTTTAACAATGGCGCAAAATAGTTTAGAGCCCACTTCCTAACTCCCATTTGCTGTGCAGAAAAGCAAGTCAACGTTGCTTCGAAGATGGTCGTCTTCTGTCATTCCGAGCCCGGAGTGCCTGCCTCTCCCCTCCCTCCTGCTTCCTTTCCATGTACTGTAAATGGCCAGTGTCTGCAGCAGTGGCCACAGGCACAGCACAGGGAGGTGACCTCTTGCTCGGAAGGTCATTCCCTCGCTCTCTTCCATGCCCTACACCAGGTGAGCACCCAGCAGGTGCTGTCAGGATGTGACAACCTGGAAGAACAAACCGGAGACAGGGCAGAACAGTGAGGCGTATCTGGGACAGGGTTTTCATTTTCTCCCGTCAGAGAACGAAGGAACCCATCGACCTATTCTTCTGGAAAATGTCTTTTCTTATGTAATGTTTGAAAAAAAAATTGTGAATGATACATTTTGAATTAATTTACATTTATTTTAATTAGCCGAGTAACATTAATTAACATGGAGTTTATAAGTGATTCACAGTGATAGCTGTAGGCACACATCTGTGGCTCCCTGTTTACCCGAAGGTTGACTCTGCAGGGTGGCATGATAAATAGAAACAAGACCATCAAAAGAAGAATTCATTTACAGCCCCTGCCTCTCTTTGGTGGGATGGTACCGAAGTCATGTGAACCCTCTGGGCTTTTCTATCACAATGTGCTACATAGCAAACGGGCCAACACTGCTACCTGGCAATCCTGTCTCCGAGGACATAAAAAACACTACCAGGACTGGTCCATGGACCACCACCGTAGGTGTAGATCAAGCCATCCGAGCTCTCAGCCACTGCCCTCTCAGTCTGGACCCCAGGCAGCCATCTTATAGCAGACGATAGTATGACCCACATGGCACCACTGTCTCTGTCACACCCTCCACTGCTTCTTTGCTGGTGCACACCATCCGTCCAATGGCTGCCCTCTGGAGGCTCGTGTGATCTCCCCCCTAGTATCCCCTGCTTTCTGTGGTTGATGTCTTAAATAAGCAGAGATCTTTCTGTATTTTAAACATCACGTATGTTAGAACAGCATCCCATTCCCATTCCATCCAAGTCCTTATTCATACATTAACGTGAACAGCAAGACTTCAGGGAGAGCATGCTGTCCCCAGAGTGGACAGTCGCTTTCATCTTGGGCATGGTCCCGTTGTCCCCTGTCATAGCCATACTGCTTTGCTAGGTGGGACCAACCACACTGGATGCCACTGAGGTCCTGTGTTTGACTCCTCATGATTTCTACTGCAACCCTGGTGTGGGAGGTCCTTCTGTCTGTGGGTTGCTTTTCTTGGTTAATGAATAAAGAAACTGCCTTGGCCTGTTGCTAGGGCAGAACTTAGGTAGGCAGGGAAGAGGGAACTGAATGCTGAGAGGAAGAAGGGCAGAGTGAGAGAGACGCCATGGAGCTGCTGCCTGCGATAGGTGTGCTAAAACTTTGCTGGTAAGCCACAACCTCATGGTGATGTACAGATTAATAGAAATGGGTTAAATTAATATGTAAGAGTTAGCCAATAAGAAGCTTGAACTAATGGGCCAAGCAATGTTTTAATTAATACAGTCTCTGTGTGATTATTTTGGGAGTCTGGAAAATGAACAAGGGCCCCCCCTCCCTACAACACAACCCTAAATATATAAGGGCCAGGTCTAAGTCAAGGCCATGTCCATCTTTATCTACTGCTCAACACTGAATCCCAGCCATGGCACGTGGTAGAAACCTGACAGACAAGGATAAAGACACCAGCTCAAAATGAATGAAATAGACATTCATACAGCTGCATAGAGTTGGATGGGAGCCACTAGATACACACATACTACCCCTCTTCCAGGTCTTACTAGTTTTGAACCATCATTATGTTTTGTCTTGTCTATAACTCTGAGGAGCGGATAAGTGTGGACGATCGTCAGGGATTATGATATGAAGACTATAGGATGCGGAGATCTGAAATCCTCTTGGGATCCCATGACTTGTGGTCTGAGCCCTGCCTTCATTTTTTTTTTTTTTTGCGAAAGATCTGCTCTGTGGCTGGAGAGAGATCTCTGTGGCAGGTGAGAAAGCTCTGTTTTTTGCTTGTCCCTTTCCTCCTGTGTGTCCCTTTAAAGATTCCTGGAGGAAAATCCTGGATGAGGCAGGGTCACCGCTTCCAAAGTAACACAGCTCAGCTCAGTATCAGGAAGCATGTGAAAGCTGCCTTCTGTATTGAACTCATCAACCAATAACATAGCAGAGCCCTTACCACTATCTGTGCTCCGTTATCTGTCAAAATTAGCTGCGCACTTTCCCCACGACTAAAAAGGATTTCAAGTTCTGAAACAAAGTTTTCCACTTCTCATACTGACTTTTCAGTGAAACTGGAGAACTCCTGGCCCCGGACACAGCTAAGAGTCTTAGAAAGGAGGCGTTAGTCCTATGGTGATTTGCTGAAAAGGGTTTTTTTCTGTGCAAATCATGATTGTCTTACATTCTAAGATGCATCCGATGGACACAGTAGGGCTGCCAAGTCTGTCAAATCTATTGATTTCTTAATGCAGAATATCACAGGCTTTATCCCAGTGACCAAGCTCACTATTGGAGACTTGTTTTCCATTTGGGATGCAGGAAAAGATGGGTAGGAACTTCAGGCAGGCTTATGGTAACTGACTTGTTACCACCCTGGGGGAGCATGGGAGCCAGCAGGAGGCATGGCCATCGGAACAGGGTGCTGAGAGTTCACGTCCTTTACCACGAGCATGGAGTAGACAGAGCAAGCTGGAAGCAGGTGAGGCATTTTCCTTTTTTATCAAACTCAGTTCCAGTGACCTACTTCCTCTCTAAAGACTGCGGTCCCTAAACTCCCTCCACAGCACCAGCAAGCAGGGACCAAGTGCCAGATATCAGAGCCGATGGGGGACAGTCTCACTCCAACCACTGCCGTGCCTTGATTCCCCTGATGAGGAGTCTCCGTGGCAGTCACAGCCACGGCTGTTCAAGTTGCATGGTCTGGTTGCCATGGCGGAGCCTTTTTCTTTTAGCCTCCTTTAGTCTGACACATCCCAATTCCATACAAGATCTCAGAGAGTATCTACCAGCTTTATGAGCTGTGCTGATAAAAAATAAGGGCATCTTCAAAATTCGCCTGGCAGTTTTGTTTGGTTTCAATATGTGCTAAGAGTTACATCTGGTTTCCCTGGCAAACAGCAGGTAGCTTGTTTTTCCCATGCCTTATTTAACTAGGATATAATGTCCTACCTAACAAAGGGCAGTTAATGTTTTCTTCTGCGAAACATTGCCATTCTTTTTAATTTAACACTATTTTGAATTCATAAAGCATGCTCAATTAGTAGCTAGAGGTAGGCTAATTAATTTTGAGGTACCCAAATCGAAAATCTGCATCAGACATATCAACTTGTAATAATATTGCTCCCTGCTCTAGCTTTGTAGTTTGAAGAGTATTTCTAAAGTCTAGCATGCTTTTAGAGAGCATTTGTTCAATAAAAAATAACTTTATTTTTTATCTAAGTGCCTTATGTAAAGGAAAACATTGTTTTCCTGTGGTGTAGGGACAAGATACAAATCACCAAGACCTTAAAGATTACTTCCCACTGTCATTTTAGTTGACAGTAAAAAACAAATGAAAGAATACAGATTAAAGTTTTATTTCATTACATTGTATAAAATAAATACAAAAGAAGTTCTTGGACCCCCATTGTCCTTTTGTCTACATTTAGACACAGTTCAGACCATGAGTAAGTCTGATTCCCACTGTTTCATCTTAATAATGGATTTGTATAAATGATATTCCTTCCGTAAAGTCAGTTCTAACTATGCTGTTTTATAAACTGGTAGAGCCCGTACAGATGTGCACAAGCTGTTTTTTCCCCTTTGTTTCTTTACTTCGAAGCCGAACATCACATCAAATAGGTGGAGGGGGGAGCTGCCTGCCAATCACTCCTGCGGGAAGAAGTCTTTTTAGAAAACAACGTCTCCAAAAGGAATTCCTCTCCCCAAATTTCAAACAGGAGATTTACTTCTTTAACACTGAGCACATTTGAAACCACCTCTGTTGTCTGGACATAGGTCCCTCCTATGTGGGTGACACCTACCCTCCCACACCTGTATTTGATTTCGCCGGTCTCCTGAGGCCTGCTCCACCTGCACAACTGGAAATACAGATCTTCCTAGACGAGCAAGCATGGCCTAGAACTTAAACTCGACAAAGCGAAGGCAGGTGTAGCCTCCTTCTCCTCAAACCATCTCACCCTGGTTATACCATCTTCCTGAAGCCCCTGCACTCCCGTCTCCCGTGCAAAGGGCAGTACAGGGTGTGTCTGGAATGAGAAGCATTCTGCGGGTATAGTTCGGATATGTCTAGTGAGCAGTACACACTACCATCTTGTAAATCTCCCTTACAAGGCAATAGACACCCTGCTTTGCCCACGTCAGTGCCATGAAACTGTATCCTAGGCTGTGATTCTATGACATAGAAGTTTCTCTTATGATTAAATGATAAGGTATTAAATGCAAGGTATTTCCACTCTTTCATCATTTTTTTCTCTTCAATTTGAAGAACAAAAAATTAAATTAAATCCTTTTTTTTTTTTTTAAGAGCAGGGTGACAGGTTGCATGCAATTGTCCTGAGAGAAAAGATCAAAGTTGTTCCTCTCCATGCCTTGTCCAACCCTCTGCTTAGCTTCCGGTCCCTCCTAGCGGGCTCTGCGGAAGACTGTGACCTGTGACCACGGCTCCGCGGAAGACTGTGAACTGTGACCACGGCTCCGCGGAAGACTGTGACCTATGACCACTCAACCTAAAGCTGCAGGTGATTTTCCAGAGTCTTTTGCTGCTGGCAGCACAGAAGGATGTATGACCACTTACATAAAAATGTATCGCTTATGTCTACTTGTAAAGAAACCTGCCACACTAAACACGGCTCAAGATGACACATGACCTAACGTCCTGCTTGGATGCAGGAATGGAAATGAGGGTTTCCCTTTTCCATGGCCTTTGTCTCCAGTGCCATGAGCCATGAATGAAATGGTACCACAGCCTGAGAAACACATCCCGTCACATGCCAAGGACTCTCCAAGAGAGGAGTCTTCCTCCAGGACCTCGAGTGTTCCACAGCCTCAGGCAAAGGGTTTATTTCTCGTTTGTAGTAATTTACTCAGAGTTACAACTCTTTCTAGCCAGGGGGATAACATCGCTTCACTTAATTCAATTTTTTAATTAGTTTGGCCTTTTTATTTGCTTGGATTAACATGAAAGAGAAAAAATGGAATAATTGGAAACGCTACAGAAAAACAATCTGTTTATCACTCAGGATGTAGCTCATGGGCAGAGCACTTGCCTTGCATACAAGATGACCTGGGTTCATTTCCCAAGATGGCATTATAAATTATCAGTTAATTAGCTAATTCATCATCTATTGGTTGACACACGTAAGATAGTATATGAGTCATTAGAAACATGACTATAGTCTCTCATTTGATAACAACAGAGACAGATTTTAAGGACAAAAAAGGAAAATTCTATTTGGCTTAAAATAATATCAATTCCCAGCACCCACATGGCAGCTCACACCTGTCTGTAACTCCAGTTCCAGGGCTTGACACTTGGCACAGACAAACATGCAGGCAAAACACCAATGAACATGATGTATTAACTAGCATAATCAACTAATGTAAAATTCCTGGAACAGAATGAAAGAAAACCCGTTTCGTGTATTATCTTGTTCAATATGGATAATCTACGGTCTTGATGAAACAAACACTCCAGTGTGAGGTCAGTCTGTATGGAGACAGACTGTACAGAGACAGACTGTATGGAGACACGCTGTGTGGAGACAGTCTATATGGAGACAGACT
>JAQHUG010000020.1:6506604-6518820 GCA_028555095.1 Dicrostonyx torquatus | reverse complement strand
GTTCATACTAGTCTCCATCCATTCGTACTAGTCTCTGTCCTTAGCCTACATTTTCAGCAGGAAGCAAGAAAGAATGACATCACCAGATCCTCCCTTCATTGACGCTGTCTACATGGGGAATTTCATGCTCCATTCATTATCTCTCATAACCTCAATAGACTACCTTGATTTTTTTTAATTCTAAACTTTTTTATATTTATGAGCAGAAATGTTCTCTTAAATGACATCATAAACCGCACACTTAAATTCCATTCAAATTTAAACATAGTTGAGTTGGTTTATACCTATAAGAAACCTTCGAACCAAGTCTCTTGTTTTCTTCTTCCTGGACCTTCTCTTTTTTTTCAATTTTTCCTCTGTACTTGAGAAGTTTTCTGACTTCTATTTACCCAGGGGCGGCTTCGGTTTGGGGGCAATGAAGCGCAGCCACTTAGTCAGACAACCAGCAGGCTCTCTCCAAATCGATCTGCCCATAAATCAAAAGTGACACTGTGTGACAGACCATAGTTCTTTGCTTGCAGGCAATAGTGGAGTGTTTCTTTCTTTTTAAAAGATATCTGTGCCCTGGGGCTATCCCCCCAAGATTCTCACCCTACTCTCTCTAGTAAGTCCCTGAAGAGCCCCAGGGCCAGTAGAACCTCCTCATCCCCTTTCCCTCAGCCGTCCAGCATTTCTGAGGTGTGCTGGCATCTGTTAGCAAGGCTCCTTCATCCTGCAACAGCACTTTCTCTCTCCACTGGGCCTGCAGCTGCTCAGACACAGAGACCTCAGCTCGTCTCCAGTCCTCGTTCTGCCTCAGCACTCAGGCACTTTCTTTATGGATATTCCTCCCCAGACATGGGGTTGGGGTGGGCACTGGGATGATTCAGTTCCTTACTGATTTAAAGCTTCTACATGGACTTCCCCCTCCCCCCATTTCCACATGGACCCCTCCTGCATTTCTCAGAGCTTGGCTAAAGGCGTCATGCAGAGGGTTTTCTCTCTCGGAGTCACACTGGATCTCTCTCAGACAGGCAACTCATCACATCAGGTTCCCCACCTCAGCTTTCATTTCTACGCTGTCTCCTGCTGCAGATGTGAGTGGCAAGATTTAAAGGCCAGTGGGCTCCAATGTTCCCAAGGCTGCAAGCGTTCAGGCAACCAAGTAACACACAAAGGCATGGTGGTGACTGAACAAGGGTCAGTGACACAGATACAGAATGTTAGACATCCCCACTTGAAGTTCCCAGTGGTCTTATGGGCAGGATGTCACTACTATCCTTACTTTGTGGGTCAGAGATGGAAAACATGAAGCTACCAAGGTGGCGCAGATGGAGCAGCGCCAACATCTGGATTCACACGGGTAGCCCTGTAGCTGCTGGAAAGCTTCTGGTTTGATCTAAGGCTCAAGCCGGCTCTTGAAGATTAGGTGAAGAGAGGAGACAGAACTAGAAATCATGGAGGCTTTCCACATTATAAGACAGAGACTGGGGTGGGCATGGAGCAGAAAAATATTTAAAAGGAACAAGGAAAATATGTAGAGCATAGCATAAACTTTATTATGAGAGTTGTAATTTGTGGCTTCTGGGGACACTCATACAACTGCAAAACTCACAGCTGCTTACAAAGAGGTGACCTCCTGTGGGGTAGCCTGAGCTAACACAGAGACAACACTAGAGAAGTGTCAGCACACCCAACCTAAGAGGACCTGTGCTGCTGATTCTGGTTGGCACACTCCCGGCACCTCTATTAGTCCTGATTTTATCCCTATCAATTAACCCGGAGTTGAGAGAAGCATTGTAAGTCAAGCTAATACTATAATTACAATCATTATTAGCCTATTGGCTTATAGCACAAAAATACTCAGTGTCATTATTCCGACTCACGGTGGTGGGTGATAAATATTATTTGACATATGGAAAAGTCACATTTATGTCATGATTCCTTTTCAGAATTATTTTAAAAGTTTAAAATTGAACTCAGAATGTATTTCTAAAATAAATAATCTTAATTTTCTTAATCACTGAAATGTCAATAAAACTTTTTCCTATGGGAAGAAATTGTAGGTAGTACATGGGAAGCATCTGACCATTTTGTTCGCAAACCAGAAATTCTTATTTTAAGGACAAAGGAAAAGGGCAGACGTCTTGAAGACTGCCAATTCTCCTGTAGAGTGGCGGACGGTAAAGGAAGCAGAGCCAGGCCGACATGCAGCCCGCTCTTTCTTGTTCACAGACAGAAAACTCAATGAATCTGTGAGCATGTGGAGAAGGTTCATCAGAAATTTACAAATTTTAACATTCATCAAGCACAGGCATTGCGCACAGCGCCTAACTGAATGCTGACAGCGCCATTTGATGTTCTCACCATTCAAAATCTGAAGCCATTGGGAGTACTTCCGTGTTTCAGCACACCTAAAACACGACAGAGCCCAAATTTCTCAGCTTTGTCTTCCTGGGAGCTTGTCTTTAATCACCTTTCTTCACAAAGACATGGAGTCGTTCCCATTGGCCAGCACCTCAGAACATAGAAACAGTAGGAAGAAGCCAGAGAGGCCTGCTATCTGTAGAGGCCATGAAAACCAACAGTATTTGACAGTATGGTTTTTCTTTCAGCCAAATTACACTCATTGAACAACACTGATAATCAGTAGTCTAGATGGACTCCGAAAAGTTAAATTTTGTTAAAATTTGAGAAATTTCCCTGTCCTAGTCAGGGTTTCTATTGCTGCAAAGGCACACCCTAGCCACGGCAACTCTTATGAAGGAAAACGTTTAACTGGGATGGCTCCGTCCATCCCAGAGCTGGTGGCAAAGGCACCTCCGCCATACCGAAAAACAGAAAGAGGCGAATCCAGCAGCCAGGACAGCTGTAACCACACTGCTTACCATTTGAAAAGGCTCCTTGTTAGAAAAGGATTCCAGACATGCAATAGGACAGATTCAGACATAAAAGACTTCTAAACAAGACAGTGTTCAAAAAAATGTACATAGGCTTGGGATAGAGAAGAAAAAGAGTATAGGCAGTTATAAAAAGAAATAGTTTTAAAAAAACAAAGTCTTTAAAGAGACAGTAAAAGTAACATAAAAGAGTACAGATGGTCATACATTAAAAAAGTAAAAAAATAAGTTAAGTAAAGATGGAATAAACAGAGTCTTGATTATGTATATTATTGTAATTTTTTATTTTTATTTTTGGCTGCAGAGAGGCATTTGTTTCTGGGGGCTGCTAAGTTAAACCAGCATAAAGATACCTTGACTTCAAAATTTGGGTCTAAGGATATGTTGCTTTGGAAAATAGGTTCCGCTTTTGTTTCACAGCATTGAGGAGAAAAAAAAAAACTCTCCTGATTGTTGGCAGCGCCATTCCATGAGTCTTTCCCAGACTGAATTAAAGGCACAGAGAGATAAACACCAGCGCGTCTTCTGCTTCCTGACTGCGGATGCAATGAGACCAGCCACCGTAAGCTTTCGTCACCACGCCTTCCCCACACTGACGGACTAACCAACAAGCTCCCAGTCAAAACCAACCTTCCTTCTTTAAGCTGCTTCTATCAGATACTTTGTTGAAGAAACAAGGAAAAATAGTGAATACGGAAATAGAGATAAATCACCTTGCTCCTTGTTTCTTACTCATTGTTCTGTGTTTAGGGTCACCTGGGCCCGTCTGGAGCACATTGAATATTGCCATATGATGTGTCTCCTAGAGCTGCCTGGGGCTCTATCAGAAACCAGTCATGATGGGAGTATCTAGCCCGGAAAGTCAGCAAACAATGTAAGCAAAGGCTCGGCATTGTTTGGTTGACTACCCCGGTCTTAAGAATGGACTGGAGGAAACGTTCCTACGTTACAGTTCACTAAATCTGCCTTCTGTGCGGCAGTGCTGCCTGGTGAGACACAGCAGTTGCAGAAATCCTCCGGCGTGTGAGCAGCAGTACCCTGCCAGTCATTAAAACAATGTTTCCATAGCTGAGCACCTGCACCTCATTCTAGCTGGTGTGACTCCATCTCCAGCGAGGTATTCTCTAGCTTGGAAAATAAGACTTCTTTCCCATGGGTAGACATTATTTGCCCAGCCAGAGGACTCAAGGATGTAATATGTATACACAGAGAATATCCCCAGAGTCTGGCTTCATCTCTGTCTTTAATTCTATACATCCCCGTCAACTCTACTCTTTCAATGCTGGGGAGCAGTCCAAATTCAAGCTTGTGTTAATTAGAGGTATTCACGGAACTGGGGCTCGGTCGGGAAGGATGAGCCCATGTGGGGTGACGACTTAAGAAAAACACTGCTGTCTGTGGTCACCTATTACTGCTATAAGCAGCCCCCATTTTACTTTTTTGTACCAAGTTAGAGATCGTAGCTTTGGGTGTTGAAAATTCAAAATTAGGTGAGCGTGTGTATCTGCTTGGTTTCTGGTGAGGGTGTGTGGTAGTTAGTTAGCTTTATGGTGGGAAGCCATCAAGTGAGATCATATAGGAAGGAGAAACAGGAGCAGAGAGCTGAGGGGCCTGAAGCCTGAGGCATCTGCGCACTCTCTCAACTCCTGGCTCTTGCAAAAGCAGAGCATCATTCCCTTTGGACAGAATTCTCAATGCACCCCATGGCCCCACCCACGGGAAGTCCCACCCATGGGAGGTCCCACCCACAGAAGGTCCTACAATCTCAGCATTGCTGCACCTATGATGAAGCCACCAACACAAGAACTCACAGGGTGGAGCCGTCTCCAACCCAAAGCAACATTCTTTGTATTAGCGACATGCGTAAGTGCGTGTGTGCACATGCATGCCCAGTTCTTTCTTGCAAGTCCCCTGCTCATCTTGTAACAGTAAGCCACAGCATTCGTAGTGGCTGGGCTCTCCGTGGTTACCACAGTCCCCTCTCACAGAGCACGTGATCTTCAACTAGCTATAGGAACCCAAAATGCTCATCTATACACTGTGTGCTTGAGGGTCCTTGGAGCAAGTGCTGTGGGAAGCAGCGGGGCTGGCGCCTTCCAGGTGGTCCCACCAATCCTCCCTCATTCCTTTTTCCTGCTTTGAGTTCAACCTGAGATGAATTCTTAGGGAAAGCACTGAAGTAGTTAATACATGACCTCAGAGAATCAGAGATGAGTTCCCCTTTGCTTCTGAGGAGCTGCAGCAGGGAGCTGTGTAAGGAGCTCAGAGACCTACTCCGGCTACAGGCTGCCCCAGGTGGTTCAGTGTCTGGACTGCTACCCCTCCCTCTCCGGCATAAAAAGTCACTTTTAGTTGGATGCTGTACCTTTGTATTTAAAGCAAAACGAAATGTTTGTTTCTGTTTTTACAGTGTAGGACTCTGTTTGGTTTGCCTCCCGACACCGGAAGCCAGCACGAAACAAAACATTTTGCATTGCCGCCACACGGCTAATCCGTTTGCCTAAGGATGGAGCTGGAAGAGAGGCTGCGGGTCTAAAGGTCATAACTGGTTAGCATTCCTACAGCTCCGAAACTTAATTAGCACAGATGCAAAGCTGCAGGCTGATCTCATACGGGGATCTTTATCACAGCTAAGGACAAGCCTGTGGTGAGCTCGCTCGGGATGATGCGGGAGCAGACATGCTTGCATGATGTGGGAGCAGACATGCTTGCATGATATTGGCTTCTTAGAGACAGAGGAGCTTCCAGCACGAACAGGAAGTGGTCTACAGTCTTTCTGCATTCAAGACATCACAGACAGAACACTGTGCTACACTGACCAAATGAATTCCCCGAAGCGAGGGGGCCACAGTGATGGTCAGTCTATGAGGGGACTGCACTGGTGAAGGGTTAAAACGTGACATCACAGAGAGACAGCTCTAGGACACCTGTCAACACCTGAAGGGAGTTCAAAGTGAAAAGGAACAACTGGAACATGTGGGGCTCCAGATGGTGACAGCCTAAAAGAGATCACCTGGGACCTTCCCAGGGTTCATATGGGCGGGGGGCTCTGAAGCCGTCTCGACTTCTGCCCTTCTTGTCTGCATCTGTAAAGGAGTCTAGCAGAAACCAGGCTACCATTTCATGGAGGCCTCCGAGACTTGAGAGATGAACCAGAAATGTGGTCCTTTTCGTATACTAGGTTGGCTGCTATATAAAATCCTGCTCAGATGTTAGGTTGCAGAAATGAGAGGGGGTTGTCCAGCTCATGTCACCGAAAGGTGGCATTTAAGAGTGGAAGACTGAAGTGCGCAAAATATACGGAGAGGTTGGAGGAGTTTGGGATGAAGAAAGACGACAGGGCCCTAGTGAAAGAGGCATGGTCAAGTCATACACTGCACAAACCAATGCTGAGAACCAGAAATATGAGGATATAAGGAGTAGCAATACAGGTTTAAGACAGAGTAACAGGGACAGGAGAGATGGCCAGAGATGGCTAAAGCGCATACCACTTTAGCAAAGGGGCTGAGTCTAGTACCCCGCACCCACTTTGGGTGCCTCACAACTGCCTGGAGCTCTGTCTGTATGGGATACGATGCCCCCTCGTGGCCTCCATAGGCACCTGCACCTACAAGGGCATGCTCGCCTACCCACACATACACACCTAAGTTAAAAACAGAGCGAGCATCCCTGACCTGATGCTCAGTGTAATGGACCTTATTCAAAAGCTGGTTATACCTTCTCTTCTGCCCTCAGCTTGCAGACAACCCCTTAATGCCAGGCTCATTAATGAGGATGATTCAGCATGGCTGGCTTTTAAATGAGACCCTTCCTTATAGAAAAGACAGCATTGTGTTCAAAAGGTAATTGCTCCCCTTGGGCTCTAACAACCCCAGGGGTCACCCACATCAGAGAAAAGCATGCACCACTGCCACCGCCCGTGTCCTTGCTGCTTAGGTGTGATATTTTCTCCATACGCTGGCGAGCTTCCCACACAAACACCTCTGCCGTCCCCTTCTGTGCAGGGTACCTCAGAAAAGGGGACTCAAGTTGCTTTCTTTTCTTTCTCCGTGTGTGCCGCTACTGTCTCCTCACCTTCCAGCCTGGAACCCCGGGGATGTCCGTCTGTCACTGAAGCATCAGACATAACACCTCTTTCAGTTCTCTGATTTGGAACCACTGGCTTTTCTGGGTCAGAAATCGGTAGAATTGGAAACATTACTCATCGTACCTGCATCTTTCACCCAACCACCGGAGTCTTGTATATCCTCTGTGTCCTGCCCCTGTCTGTTACTGCGCTCGACTGGATGCGAGCAGTACTCTGCTGGGCCAGGGGAAGGAGTGGGCAGGGATCCTCTCCCAACCTTTGCCAAGACTTAAGTGACGACAAGAAAACAATGAGCAAACCACGCGGCGAAGACTAAAGGCTGCTGAGGGGACTCAAGTAAATAAATACCACCGGAAGTAGAAATTCATTGTGGGATTTGCTGCTGTCAGTTGGCTTATATTTTTCAAGGTAGATAAGCTGTATGACACATACCGTGTTCTTAGCGATAACTGATTAATTTCTTTTCGTAGCTCTACTAGTTTCCATATTGTTGCTGTGATAAATTACTGTACAAAACGTAACCCGAGTCAGAAAGGGGTTACTTGAGCTCACAACTACAGGTTACAGACCATCACGATAGGGACATCAGGGAACTGAAAACAGCCGGTTACATCACATCTACACTCAAAAGCAGGGAGGAATCCATGCATTCATGTTCAGGCTTCACCTAGATTTCTCTTCTTTTGGATTAGCATTCAAAGGCCAGACTATCGTGCTGCTCTTCACTGTGGGCAGGCTTTCCCACCTAAATATTATCAAGATGAGTGCCCACAGGTGCGTTCACAATTCAACCTGATGTAGGCAGCCCCTCACTGGGACTCTCTCCATGCGTAATTCTAGATCGTAGTGCATTGCTGTTGAAACTAACCACGCTGGTCTTTGTATAGTAGGAGAAGAATGCTGGACTGTAAAGATGTCTAGGGACCTACCAAAATTTCCTTTCTTCAAGACAGCGGCTGGCATATAAGATAATGTGTTCTGAACAATGGGACCCCAGTCCCAAACTCTGAAGACAAAGGTGACCCCTACCTCACTACTTTGCTGCCATTGCGGGCACTTGTTAGGAAGACAGTTGACTTGTCCTTTCTGAGTCACTCTGTGTTATCAGAAAGGGGCAAGGGGGGCACTAAAGGGAAAACTCTCTCGTTTTGACTCCCGTCTATTCTTCTACGTTCTGAAATCTATTTTCTTTGAGTCCAGCTCTGACAGGGGTCCCCAGGAGCCCCAGAAGGCACGGACATTGGTTACGTGTGTGCTCTCTTTCTCTCCATCCTGTGAGCATCCTGTGAACACTTATGTCATTTTCAGATTGCTTCCTGACAGGAGCACTTTGGGAGAAGGTGCCTCTCTACTCAAGTTCATGGGTGCTCATAGGACCCAGATGGCCAGACCGCTGTTAGTGATCCTGAAACAGACGGCTTCTCTCCATTTTCCCCTAGGAATCACGGTGTCTAGGACCTGAAGATCAGCAGCCACTTAATGAAGCTAATATACCTGAAGAGGATGCCAAAGAAAATGTCAGAAAAGGGAGAAGATAGAGACAGGGATCACTGACTTAACCTGATCTCATAGGGTGGCCCGCCTCTAGATGTTCATTGACTTGAGTACATCAGAGAACATAGCTTAAGTATTTCTCCACTTCAATATGTCAATGTCAAGACGTAGCCTGATAGTCAAAAGAACATATCATTCTTTCCGTCTCCATTTTAACTAAGTATTGAAGCATGAAAATACATCTAGGCTATCTGAGATTTCCAGAGCACTTTGAGGATCATTTGTCGATGGACAGAACATTAACTTCTGGAACTTAGATTAATTCTCCCAAGATTTCAACATTAGTGCCTATTTAACTAATTTTAAACTCCCGGAGCCAGGTCTGGCTCTTCGTTTTACAAATGTATCTTCAAATAAACATTAAACAGCATTTGCTTGTCTCAGTTCAGTAAATATGACCTACCAACGAGCCATACTTATTAATAAACTTGACACTTTTATTTCTTTATGTGCTTTGGACTCACATTAAGTGATAAATAAGATTGAATGAAGTTCTCATTCAAAACACTGCATAAGATTAAGCAGTACTTATCAAGATATACCACTGAGATGATCTCATTGTAGGAATGTTCCAGTCTCACATCTTGTCCAATATTGCCATGGCAAAGGAAAGCACCGTGGAACTCTAGGTCGTTACCAAGCACTCAGGCTCCCCTTTACAGGGCTGGACAACATCTTTTGGTTTTATATGGGTGACCTTAGTATTACAGGAGAGTCAAAGGGGCCAATCACACTGTGTGTCATAACTGTAACACACGCAGTTGGCGCCGCAGTGCGTAAGTATCTCTTCAGTTATGAGGGTCAGGGACTTATTAGCTGGTAAACATGTGCAGATGTTAAGGGGCTGATTTGGGGAACAGAGGCTCAGAATGGCAAGGAGAGCTTGGGCAGGGTCTGTCTTACGTCCCCAGACCTTCCTGGGTTGTCAGCAGAGTCTCACTTCTTTCAGGCCATGACAGACCACAGTAACTAGGGATCCAAGAGGACTCTTCTGAACCTTCAGTGAGCTCTCCCTAACATTTACAAATATTCAGGTTCTGAATATCCCACAAAATTAGAACAAATATATGCACTCCTGACACTCACTGTCTTGATAGTAAACACACATGTGTGCACGCGTGCATGCACACATACATACACACTTGTGGACTCGCTTTTCTGATTCATTGAAGCCCCTGAGTGTGGAGGATGGAGCACAGTTTTTTGGATGATACAGTTCATCTATTTGCTAATGGTCCATAGAGTTCATCCTATTATATTTCTCCCCTATGAAAATCATTCCAGTCCCTTTCCCTTGATAAGAACAGTGTGGGAAGAACTCAAATCCTGCCTTGGGCTCGGCTGGGCTGGTTTCCACAGCCACCGCCTAGGGGCAGCTGATGCTTGTGGGCAGGCTAAGAATTTAGTTGAGCACTGACAAAGCTTTCATCCGATTAATGCAAAGACCACAGTTGACAAATCCAGAGACTAAATAAATTCGAGGGGGAAAGTCTTTAAATCACTTTGTTCAGTGGTGATATTCAAACTCTCCCAGGAGAGAAGCATGTCATTATGAAATTATGTGTTCGTGAATTTCTTACAATCTTGATGCACCCTCCTCCCCACTGTGCGCTAAGTTGCTTTTCTTTCACTCACTGGTCTGTTTAATCACTTTCTGGATAATTTTCCCTCTGGCCAAGGTATACCACTTGATTCTCTTTATTTTAATGTACTTTTAAAAACAAAGGTTTATCTGTAGATATAAACATTATGCTAAAAAAGAATCATAAAGCACTCTGGAATTTTCTAAAATTAAAGATTTAGAGAAACCATTGTAATTTCTTTGCCCTGTTAGCATGGGGTCCACTTGGTCCATGTGACTTGTCCTGCATCATCCAAGGAAGTGACATAAATGTAATCACCATTTCTAAGACATATCTGCTGGATGCAGGGCAGCTCTGATGTTCTGGGGGAAGAGAGGATGGAGGTATTTTCTCATGAAAAATTACCATTTCCTATACTTTTGTTTTAAAGACAGCGTTTCATGTGGTCCAGACCGGCCTTAACCTCCCTATGTACCAAAAAGATAAGTATGATTTAGACTCCTGACCTTTCTGCTTTCATCTCCCCTGTGCTAGGACGACAAGGGTGTACCACCACACCAAGTCTACACGGTGCTGGATGGAGGTTAAACTCCAGGCTTTGGATGCCCTATGGAAAGCATCTTCCCAGACACCGGACCACACCCCAGCCCTTTATTCTTGACCTTATTTGCTTTCAGGTACCTGGGGAACCTTATTAGGCATGTAATCTCTATTCCTAATCTCACCAATCAGACCAAGAGAGGATGGGTGCCCTAGCCACATATAGTCAAGGGGCTGCTGGCTGATGGGCAATGCAGCAGACAGATCATTTGCATATCCTGCAGACAGTAGGAACTTCCCTCGCCTGCAGACAATCCTCCTACATGGCCCTCGGGCAGACACCAGCCCCTGGGTTCGCCTTGGTCTCGCTGGTCCTGGAACAGCAGCAACAAGGACAAAAACCTCACACTTGTACTGTGCAATTCAGTGAAAAACTCTCTCATGTGACTTTCTCTTCCCACCATGAAAGAAATCACAGTTGCACCGTCTCAAAGCACATATGACTGCTCAGTGTACGTGAGCACAACGACGTGCTCACAGCTGTCCTGAAAAGCAGACCGCCACTTGTCCCGCTGAGATGATATTTCACTCTGCACGACTATCTGTTTTTCATTGCTCAGTTCATTCTTTCCAAATGCAGCAGGGTGTTTTTCTTTGTTTTATTTAGAAAATTTATGTGTCTTTTCCATGACAAGACGCAAAAAGATACAACTTCTTAAAAACTCTTCAAAAGGGAAAAAATACAATTCTGTAAGTAGCAGCAGCTGTGAAGGTACAGAGGTGACGGGAGAGGAGGCTCCGGGAGCAACAGTGAAGTCGGCACTGCTTAGGCTCGAGCCCCAGGTGGGACCACTGGGAAGCGGCCTTCTTGGAGGGTGTGGGCCTTGAGGGACACAGACATGGCCCTTTAGTCAATCACCAAACACAATCACATGGCCAGGACAGGGGAGGGGGCTGCTTTGATTCTGAAGGGATGATCCACGGCTGGAAGGGTGGATGGAGTTTTGCCAAATATGAACAGAAGCCCAGAGAGCTGGGTAGCCCAGGTCTCCACCATCATGCCTGCCCATTCCCCACAGGCAATCTCCAGTAGTAGGGCTCTCTCAGAAGAGTTACCAGGCTGGAGAAATTAAATGATTGCAAGGGGTCAGCAGCAGGCCTGAGGCACACACAGCACACAAGCACAGGGAGCCTGACCCCATAGTGAAAGCCAACTGTCCTTAAAGGCCCATCCCCATGCAGCCTGGTCAGCTGACTGTTGGAGTGGGGTGGGGCAACCTGCCGCACCACAGGCACACAAAAACCTCAAGTTTTCTGTGACCCACACGGAATGGAGGACCAAAAGCTCACCAGGAAGAGTATGTGCGGGGTGCCTGGGATCAGAATCAAATGTGGCAGCACACCCAGCCTAGGAATCCTAGCTTTACGTGACGGTAGAACACTCCAGTCCTACTGCAAGGCTGGCTGGAGGCAGAAGGAATGGCAGGACAGATAGACAGAGGACAGGCAGAGCCACGTGGGCACAGCAAATTCAGTAAACAATTGTGTGTGTGTGTGTGTGTGTGTGTGTGTG
>JAQHUG010000020.1:6476756-6504026 GCA_028555095.1 Dicrostonyx torquatus | reverse complement strand
TCCTGTTTTTGTTTGTTTGTTTCTCTGTGAGTTTCATAACCTCTGGTTTGTGGCTTCTCTTGGGGAAGAATTAGGTACTTAGAACTTTACATATATGTGATTATTATTTGTGTGCCCATGTATGCAACTACTCAAACTACAATCATGGGTGTATAATGTCATAGAAAGATCTCATGGTACTTTGAGCATGATCAGAAGCTAACACATGAAGTAGGATTGCACACAAAATGCCATCTGTTGCTCAGCGATGCTGTGGTTTTGACCCTGAAGTTAGGCTCAGCCTGAACATTTCCTCTGTTATCTTCACTGAGGCATTCAGTGTCAGTTCAACCCCTGAGCAGAACCTCCACCGTTTTATCAGCCATAGAGCACAACTTTTTTAGCAGTGAGCAAGGCAGGTGTTTCTGCACATGCTCACTCATGTTCCCACTGATCTCACTGTGCAGCTGGGCCAGGCCGCTCTGCAGCCCAAATAATACATGGAAGATCCAGAGATGGGACTTGGGTTTTGCTTAGTGCACTGTGGAGTAAAGCTTTCTCCACTACACATTATGTATTTTTCCTTGCCTTTAAAGTGCAAGAGTGGCCCCCCAAAATAGAATTATCTTGGTGCATAGTGATGGAATAGAAATTAGACACAGATTGGTCAACGAAACCTAATGAACTTTGAGTCTAGCCAGAACTGTGACCACCACATGCAAACTGACAAAGACCGTATGAACTGAGTGATGACGTAAGCATACATCGATAATAAAAAGAAGCAAAGAAAGGGGAAGTGAAGACATGACCAGGTGCCAGGAGACCAGGAAGGAATGGGACGACGTGGGGAAGCCTGCAAGAGAGGATCCCTGTGATGAAAGCACACTGTGTCTGTGGGGGTATGCATACAGGACTGCATAAGTATAAACACAATACACAGCTACATATATATGTGTGTGTGCATGCACACACACACACACATACACGGGTGCAAGGTATGCATACAGGACTGCATAAGTATAAACACAATACACAGCTACATATACATGCACACACATGCACGCGCACACACACACACACACACACACACACACACATGGGAGTGAAGGTCAGCCAACCTGGGTGGATACATAAAGCTATTCTTGATGCCCTTGTTTGTGCCATTGATGGAAACTGAGTGAAGGATGTGGGGAATTTCTTTGCTTCGTGCTGCATTCCTCTCTTTCCACAATTACCTAAACCAAACATTCAATTAAAGCTGGAAGGGTATTCATGAAGTTGGGTGAATCCTAGGATATTCTAAAAGAAGTCATGTTTAAAAGAAGAACCAGCACGCAAGTTGTGTGGATTAGGAGGCCCCAGGGGGCAGAGAGTAGAGGAATCTGAAGATACAATGTGTTCAGTAGCCAGGGGCTGGGCTGTCCAGCGAGCTGGAGACCAAAGGATGAGCCAGACCGAGGTCTCCAAGTGAGCCTCAGAGAGCAAGGAGGAAGCGACAGAGAAGTAACATGCTTTGCTTTATTCTTCTCCACTGGCAATGTATTGTAAGGCGGTAGGGGTAAGATGGCAAGATGAGTGTGTTTCTATTATCCCTCTGGCTGCCGAGTCGAGCCCAGATGAGAAATCAGGGAATTGGCAGTGGGGGGAGGTTACCTCAGAAGGCAGCAGCAGGGGAGGCCTTGAGAACTAGAGGAAATGAGAGAAGTGTGTGTAGAGGAAAACAGATCGGAGAGGTGTTTAGAAGCAAACGAAATAGGTTGGGAGGTGGATGGAAATTTTTGTTTTTTGGTTAAAGGCTGATAATGTTATTTACTAAAAGCAGAAATACCTTAGAAAATACGGGCACCATGGGGGCACTGACTGGAAAATTTTAAGTGTTTTCAAGGTATTTCAAAGGAAGATTGCATGCCAAGTTTAAATTTATTATTTTAGTAGGAGAATTCTTCACAGCAACTCTTCTGGAGTTCTGAGTGTCATGTTCAGAAAGATGATGAGTGAGCCTCTTCATCTTCATCATCCACTCAGTGATGCCAGGGCAGGCAACTGCTGGTCCATGTTAGGGAGTCATGGGCCTTCATCTTAATTATTCACTCAATAACATCAGGGCAGGCAACTGCTGGTCCATGTTAGGGAGTCAGTCAAGGGAAGGGAGAGACAGAGCCAATACAGGTGGGAAGCTCTTGCAATGTTAGTAGAAATTCTACTTTGTAATATGAGAAGAGATATGTATCACATGGTGTCACTTTTAATTGTGAATGGTGTACAGTTATTTAAGACTGACCGACTACCTAAAGTTCCTCTTCCAGGAATAATCAAATTTTTCCAGAATATTGAAAATTTAATATCTTTCCATCTCAAACTTTGGCCATTCCTTTAGTTGAATTATTCATGGTCCTTGTCTCCAAGGCTGAATTGACGTCAGTGTTTCCTTGGGGCAATCCACGCGCTATGTACCATGGTGATACTTTAAGGAGGACTCCAATAGAAAGTCTATAAATTTTAATACTTGCCTGGAAATATTGCATAAATTTTGATACATGGTAACCTGAAGCTATCAGCCATCTTGTTATGAGTTTTAAAATAATTAGAGAGAAGCCGTTGCTATATACACACACAAAGACACAAGCTTTATTTAGGCCTAAAAAACTAGCTCCAGAAAAAAATAATCTTTGATGTCTTATTCTGATCTTCAGGGCCTATTGACATGGCTCCAGGAAAACGTTTCCCAGTTTTTCTGCCTGCCCCATCTTTGAGAGACACTCTTAGGAACTTGGACCATTTTTTTTAACTATTCCTAGAGTGTCGTAGTCATTCCTACATGGTAACCCTGCTCCTTTCACAACCAGTTTCACCTAGGTTTTCAGTCTGCAACTTTCACGAAGACCCTATGTCAGATATGCAATTAACTGCTCAACACACCACTGCCCATCTACCGACACTTCTTTATTTCTGCACTCATCTCTCTGCTACCTATATTCATCTATCTGTACTCCTATTTACTAACTATCATCTGTCTGTCTATGATCTGTCCAGCATTTATCCATTTATCCACCATCTGTGCATCTATTTCCTCTATCCAGTTATCTATTAACTATAGCTATTTATCTGTCTTCTACCTATCATCTGTTAGATTTCATCTATCATCTCTCAACTTTCTTTTTACCTACTTATCATCTACCATCTAACTATTTAACCATTTATCTAACCATATATCACCTATTATCATCTATCTCTCTACTATCTACTTTCTGTCTATTCTTCTATTATCTCTAAACTACCAATCAGAATACTCTATTTTGCACTAAGGAAACACAGGCACATTCTGTTTTCATTCTTCTGATCATTGTATCCTGTGTCCTCCAGACTTAGATAATGCCTAAGCTGTTCAAATGTTAAACATCCAAGAGTGGATATGAATATTAAACCCATGGTTCTACAAATATTGGGCACGATTTCAAGTATAGAATGTTACATTCCAGCACAGACGTGAACACACCACTGAACTATTTTGATGGAGTGGATTTTCTGTTTTACTCAAGGGGAAAACTCAGACAATAATACTGTTGACAGCGTTTATATTTTCAAGAAGTTTAAAGAAAATTAGATGTGTTGGTTGCAAGTTACCACACCCAACATCAAGAACCACCAGCAATCCTGTTTTCTTATGCATGATGTCATGATGGCATCCTTCTTTTGGTAGCTGATGGTCTGCGAGTTCTAAGACATTCCGGGGGCTTTACCCTTGATGTAACTACCAAGATTCTATAAAAGTGCTTCAAAGAGGGACTAGGAAGCTATCATTAAGGATGTTCATCATCTAATAGTGATATCAGTGAGTATTTCAGACCTAATCCAATCTCCTGAGTGCATTGTAAGCCTGGAGGTTTGACCAAGGGGTAAAAGAAGTCAGGAGGACTCAGAGCACAGAAGTGAATGTGTTGTGTGGAAGGTTCTGATTGGACACAGAGAAACTACATGACGACGAATGGGATCTCTAGGCACTGAGGGCACCCATGCTAACTCAGAAAGAGTCACGAGGTACTGGATTTATTCAACATCCTTGGAATAAATAGAAGATGGCTTAAGCTGCTATTTGAACACAGCCCACAATGATAAGTGTGATGTTGAGAGACTCTGAGTTGAGAAGCCAGCCAGCAGCTGGCCATGGCCTACAGAACTCTGAGCAAACGGTTGTCAGTATTGGTACGGAAGTTGGAGCTATTTGTTGGTTACCAATTAGAAGCACATGCATAGCTTTAGTGGTGAGCCACGTGTCTCAGCAGTTTACGGTCTCAAGGCTCATTCCTCTTCCTTCTGAAACTGGACTACTGTTTTACTCTCATGAACCACAGAACAGATACATTGTATCTCATGAACCACAGCATAGATACATTGTATCTCAAGAACCACAACACAGATACACCGAATCTCATGGAGCACAGCATAGATACATTGTATCTCGAGAAACACAGCACAGATACATTGTATCTCATGAACCGCAGAACAGATATACTGTGTCTTATGAACCAGAGCACACACACACACACACACACACACACATATATATATATATATATATATATATTACATTCTAACATTACACCGAAAATTCATGGTAGGTACACATTGCAAATGACATTCTTAAACAGGAACTCACACAAAACTGTGACTATACATCACATATAAGTATATTCATATGACAACAAGACCAGCCCTTGAGTCTAAGTTTGCAGATATCTTCTAATGATCAAATTATGATGGCATATACACAATGTCATATTTATATATGAATAATATAGATACAAATACATATATAAAATTAGCATAATTACTGAAAAATTAGGCTGAATCTGCACATTTCTACAAAAGAGAATATTATTACCATTATAAAAGTCTGTCTTGTTTTGTGAGCCTGAGTTTTGCCTTTATATAGTTATGTCTACAGTGTGCAACGTGTTCATAGAAGACATCAGAACCCTGGAAATGGAGTCGCAGATACTTTGAGCCACCATAAGGGTGTTGAGAATTGAACTTGGGTCCTCTGAAGGAAGAGAAAGTGCTGTTGACCACTGAACCATCTCCCCACCCCTGCGTCACCATCACTAAGATTTTAGTTACATTTGATGGTTCTTAAAATCCTACACATTTTGCAAAGGCAGTGAAGTTAATTGACTTAGGCGTTTTGTGGTTTGTAATCCGTGATTTTTTCAGTGTCTTCAAGAAACTGTAGGTCAGCGTCATTGTATATTTTCTACCCTGCAGTGCTTCACAGGCTGTCAAACAACCCAAACTTTTAAAGAAAACCTTCGGGCAAGGAAACAAATACCATCTATCTTGGGTAGCTTTGAAATGCTCCTCCTCTGCAGGGAGCCAGAAACAGAGACAGCCATCACATCAGATATGGGGATTAACCAGCACAGCCGAGTGCTATCAGCTGTATGTGGAAATAGGATTAAAGCTTATAGACAAAGCATTATAATCTACAGTACACAAACAGAAGGCGTGCGTGTCTACTTATAAGAGAAACTGTGCCAATATCGTATCAGAACATGCCACCCCATGATACAGCACTGTGATATTTGAGGAAAGAGAGAAATAGGGGTGTCTTCCATCTTCCTTAATATTGTCCCATGAAGCAAATCAGGGGATCTGTGATGATCTGAGTGTACTGTTGGACACATCACAAGACTCTTATGGAAGGAGTTACCTCGCTGTGTTTGGGGAAAAGCGGTCAAGGTCACTGAGATGATAAGATGTGGACATCAGGCTTGCTGGGGGTCCACAGTGTACTGATGATATCTCTCACAGCTGTGACAAAAGGCCCCACAGAAGCGACTTAGGGAGGAAAGGGTTTATTGTGACTCACAGTTGGAGAGAATTTCAGTCCACCATAGCAAAGAGGTTTAGTCTGTGCCAATGGGAGCCTGATGTGTCTAGTCACATTACAGCAGGAGAGAGAGAGAGAGAGAGAGAGAGAGAGAGAGAGAGAGAGAGAGAGAGAGAGAGCAGAACCAATTTTAGGCTATATCATATAAGGAGAGTCCATACCCAGTGACCCACCTCTGCCCACTGGGACTCTACCCCCGTGAAAGGCTCATGGCATCAAAAGCAGCATCACCAGCTATCAACCAAGTGTTCAGACACACAGCCTGTGGGGTGTTCTGTACCCAACCACTCATGCCCATGTCCATCACCATCACAGGTTGTAGTCTTCCTAATCTATGTATTCAGGAATTACCAGCCATCATCAAACCTAGCACTAAAATACTGAAGTTTATTTTTCCTGAGCGTCTCCATTTCCTTGTAAAAACTCATGTGTTACACAATACGTACATTAAATAAATTAGTATGTTGTTCCCTAGCTAGTCAGTCTTTTACTACATGGGCTTCAGCTGTGAATCTATAATATATAAAAATATATTTTCCTTCTCCAAACCTTCATGCTAAATGCAAAGTTCTAATTTGCTATATCAAATATGTTGTTTCTGAGGACATCTCAGGGTGTTGGCAACATCTGTCTTTGTTACAGCCACTCTATGAACTTTATCCTCAAATTCAACTTCTTGGAAAATAATGAGCAAGGATTATCAGAAAACTGTACCAAGAGTCTAACTGTGACAAGTGCCTGTCCTGAGAGAGGTGCTCGGGACATGCTGTTCCTTTCTTCCCGGTGATTGAATAGCCAGTTTCCTAGACTCTTGGGTGACACGTATATCAAGGGCAGAAGATGGATGGGAGAAACACTATGTACTAGACACTATGAAGTATAAAACAGCTGCCTTGGCACTAGTGCACAAATGCTGCATCTGGAAAGAAAGTAAACCAAAGATGCCACAAGTGCAGGTCTCCAAACACGGAGCTGCTGGGGCCCAGGCCCCATAGTGTGCTACAGGCCAGACTGGCAAGTAATGATCAGAAATGAAAACATGGCCTTGAGGGTTACTGGGCTCCACCTCTGGCTAATGTGGAGGAAAGGAAGCAATGGAAATCGTACCCACACTCCTTCTAACCATGCAACAAAAGGCAGCAGCGGAGTTTTGCAGCTCCCTTGTTATGGCCCATAACAATTCTTTTAGATGATAATATGTTTTAAGCAGTGTTAAGGAATGAATGTTTGTGTGCCAAAAAAAAAAAAAGCCTGTCCTGGAGTCTTAACACCCAATGTGATGGGGCTGGAGGAGTCAAGAGGGTGCTGATTTTGGTTGCCCCAGCTCTGGAGAGTAGAGTCCTTATGATCACATCACTGGCCTTGAAAAAAACCAACCAGAGTAACCTCTTACGCTCCAACCCCTCACTCCCCTGACTCCATACACTGTGATGTGAGGGCATTTCAAGAGGGTGGGCAGTAAAATTATTAACATTTTAATTTATGGTTTTATAACATCACTGTCTACACAATAAATTTCTTCTGTGAGGTTTTTTTTTTCATTTATCATTGAGAAACATAACCCAATTTATGTAGAAGTGAATTATGATTAATGTAGCATGGTATTCTGCTTGCCTTTTCTGGAGGTGACCTTTAGGCATATCTCTCCACAGTGATCAGAGATACAGCTCTCTGCTATGAGCAGCAGGGAATGGGTGGATGTAGAATTCCACAGCTCTCCAAGGTGCTGATAAAATGTGGCGATTGAGTCCTCAGCCCTAAATAGGACACTTTTGTAACAATCCCTCTATGGCTCAGGGAGTCTCGGTAGAAGGGATGGATAGACTGTAAAAGATGATGTAAAGAGCTGTGGATGCTGTCTGCTGGGCATGACAGAGTCATTGCAGCCACGGTAGCATAGTCCTTGTCGCTGCCTGCACTGCATCTGCAAGGGACTGGGGCTTTTCCACAGTCAACCAGGGGTTGGGCAGGGGCTCACAGGGCCACACCTCTTCCTATGAATTACCCGATGCTGATGGAGTCTAAGGGCAGTCGTTGCCTTTAGATCTATGCTCAGTGGTGAGTCTGCCAGGCTCCAGTGGACGGCTCTAAGCTCACGATTGCACAGACGTCCTTGTTACACTCAGCTGGTCCAAAAACAAAACAAAAAGATACAAAAGGACTCATGGGGAGGAGGGTGTTTGCTAAAGTGGGAAGAGTGGAGGGAGTGGAGGAGAGAGCGGTCAGCATGACTGACAAAGAATAGCTTTAACTTGAAAAATTAAACCATTCAATTTCCCCATTGTGTTTCTAACCCCTTTCTTTCACAAAGTATTAATGAATTGATCAGCACTCATATGTATAGAAAAACCAACCTATGCAGCTGAACGACTTTCCTTCCATAAAGTCCATGCTTTCTTTTAAAATCTGCAATAAGACTGGTTACAGGATGAGGACTTTAAGCATCGATAGTAGTGACGAGCAGAGCAGGGCAGGGGTGTCACACAGTTGGGTTTTACCTCAGTGCAGGCAAGAAGTGAAACATTCCAATAGGAAGCAGGATGCTTCCTTAGTGCTGCCTTCCCCCAGCTACTTCACAGAACGCGATTACCATGGCTACTTCCTCCATCTTTGATTGCAGATCTTGAAGACTTACAGGGCTAACCGTTGTACAGGGGGAGTGGCCTATCAGGTACAACAAAGGTGCCCTTCATGTCTGTACTGACTGGTTCTAGTTCATTCTGCGAAGCAAATCCTCCATTGCTGTATTGATTATAATCATAACCCCACCGACTGGGTCCTGGTGACTTGAAGGCGAACAGTTGTAATGATCAGCCCTGCTGACGCCAGGGCGCTGGAGATGGGAAGAAAAGCAATTAACACATGCAAACAGCTTTGTAAATAAGGACAGTGTTATTCTCCACGGTCCTGAAGCCTACTTTTCTTTACACGTAGGCTTACATACTGCGTTATTGGAGTTGCTGCGCAATCCCCACCACGTGACAGATAAATCAACATTAGAAAAATCACACACGGATGCTAACTGGGCTGAACAGTATTAGCCTCTCTGTCTTCTCTTGCACCCGATGAGAGCAGAGGTGCCCCTGACACATACATCTGCCTGCAGACAGAGGATTTATTCCCTCACCACACAAAACCGAAACCTCTGACTCCCACCAGGAAATCGGACATTAATGTCATCAAGACAGATGTTCAAAAGGGTTAAAAACCGTCACTGAAAATATTGCGTTGGGACACCTAAGGTGTTTACTCTTTTTTTGGGGTGCAAAATGACAAAACCCATTTGAAAGAAAAATGACACCAGGAAAAGGAAACAAAGTCATGAATAAAGAAAAATGGCAAGGAGGGAACAGCCTAGGGGAACAACCAACCACCTCTGAACTGGGCCCCTCAGAGTAGAACTGGTCCTGCTGTTGAGTGAGCGATGCCGTTTCCCTGCAGGATCAAGGATGACAGCGGCTGCCCTCCAGCACCGCAGAGATGGGGAAACCCTTGGAGAATACTCTCTGGAGGGACTGGGAGAGAAACGGGCTTTCCATGGCTTCCATGACACCAAATATGTACACGTTCCCACCTCAGTGACTCCCCAGAAGAGAAAGACCTGGCACCGCGGGGATCTGGGGTCTTAGTTGAATTTCTTTCCCTGAAATTTCAGACAACATTGTAATTGGGCTCTAGGAGACTTGGATTCTTAAATAAGTGTCCGTGTCCATGCTCAGTTGCCATACACAATGACTGTCCAAGGCAGGAGGAAGTCACACTGTTGGCATACACTGGACAGTAGGACCTCATTTTTAGATGGAACTTGCAGAACATTTTAGAGCGATGTATGCCTCAGTCAACACTGTGGAATAAGACATGATGGAAAAGATTGGTCAGGAATTGCTGCTTGCCCTCTACCGATCCTTCCGACAGTGTAACATGTTTTTTATTCTTATAATTCTAATAAGATTACATTTATCGTTCCCTTCCCTTCCTCCAAACTTTGTCATATAATCCTCCCTGATTGCCTTAAAATTCATGGCCTCTTTTCCGCTAGTTGTTGTTACATGTATATGTATACATGTTACATGTTGTTACATGTATATGTTAAATGTATATGTATAACATATATCTCTAAATATAACCTGATCCGTCTGTATAGTGCTGCTGTCATGTATGTTTTCAGGACTGACAACGTGGCGATAGACATCCAGCATTCCGCTGTTGTCTATATTCCTTTTCTCTTGTTCACTGCTTTCAGAGTGGCTGTAATCTGGACCCTGGCGTCAACTGGGAGCCCTGCCATAAAAGCGGGCACGGTAGAAGATCGGCCATAGGCTGTAGGAATCAACAGACCAGAAAGAACCTTGCCTGCCAGAACAGGAAGTGATTAAGAAAAGACAGAAAGATTCTAAGAAAGTCCCCAAGATGAGCAGGATGGAATTTAGTGAGTCATAGGATCCAAATGGAAGGGAAGTTGGATTCAGAGACATTGTCATGTGCTAAGCCTGTGCCACCCATGGGTCACTAGGATGGTCCTAGCAACTAAGCAAATACAATTGCCTAGCATCTCCACAGTGGCTTTGTTTATTTCAGAATGGTTCATGCTACTGAAGTTTTATTGCCTTAAAACAATCTACCTCTCCATTTAGTAGAGATTATAACAAGTATGTTACCTTTTAAAAAAATAATGCAAATTCCATAGCACCCTTACCATCAATCAATAAACTGTGTTCGATCCCAGAAGAAAGGGGAATATACAATGTCTATATTGGTGCTTCACACAAGGGACCAATTAAAAATCTGTGTCAGTAAGCTGAGTGGAGCATGAGGATCGTTTGGCCCCTCACCTAATTATTACGAAGGATCAGTTACTTGTCGCCCCTCAACACATTGGGCAGAACTTTCCAGCTTGAAATAGCTATGCCCCTACCCCTTACCGTTTCTATGCCAGAGTCAACTGCTCCCCCAGATCAATGTATCTCACACCAATGGCTTCCATGTAAAACACGGATTTGGTTTAAGTGTTAGGCAGGCAGCCAGTAACTTCTTGGTTTTAGATATTGCACAAGTACTACCAAGTTGTCTGCATGAGGAAAAGCACCTACTTGCAGGTTTGATGACCCATGTACTATCTCTGGGCCTCACATGGTAGAACGACAGATCTAACCTAGATTGTCCTCTCTCCTCCTCGGGCACACACGGCATACACGTACCACATGTCGCCATAGCTACAATAAAGAAAGAAATATGCAAATGCTAAAAAACCATATGGGACACTCTGAAACTTTAAAATGTGTACATGCTTATCTGCGTCTCAAGTTTGTCAAGTTTCTAAGCTGAATTCAATCGTCTGTTCCATGAGACGGCGGGAAATGTTGGCCAGCTCTGCAGTGCCTCAAGTTCTTACTGGAACAAGAGGAACTTGTCTGAACTTTGTTTCTGGGGGGTTGCTAGTGTCCTCAGAGCCTGTAAGCAGAAAGCATCAGTGTGCCCCGACCCCCACCCACTCCTTTCCGTGTATCACAGATCACACATCCTGGCAGAAGAGTCCTGAGAAAGGGAACCCAAAGCAAAAGCCACATAATTGACCTGCATCACCTTTTGCCATGTTTTATTTATCAGTTAGGACTCAACAGACAATTCCAGTCCACACGTGGGAGAGGGGTCAGTGGGTCTCGGGCTGCCAGACATCACATATCCCACACAAAGGGGAAACTTGTCCAGAAGAACTGCTAACCTCTCACCTCTCCTTCCCTGAGGACAGGTTCCAACCAAGAGACAACAGGCCACACAGAGGGCCTAAAACATCTACCTGTGTTTCATACATTCAGAGATTTAAAAAAAAAAAAGCAAAAAGGAATAGAAGCGTGGCTGGGGCTCATATATCTGAATTCTGGGTCTAGTGTTAGGGTTTTTAAGAAATCATTTCCACAGGCTTAGTTCCATACAGATATGTTTATGCCTGACACTTGGCAATTATCAAAAGCCTTTGATATTCCCATCTCATCTTTGTTATCACACGAAAGTGAGCTATCTAAACCACAAAATGTAAACAAATCAATGATTAAGGACCAAACAGCATGCATTTGTTTTAGATGAACAATCATCTGTAATTTGAAAAACATATTTTAAATTTACATAACATAAAAGTTTTAACTCAATTCCCTTTTTTTCTTACTACATGTATGGATGTCTGATTTGTTGACCCAACAAGCGTGTTTTAATCAAAATCAATAAAGAAGTAGAAAAATGCAAATGAAAATCTTCCAAGAAACATCTCCAAATTAACAAAATGATCTTCCTCCCCTTATTTGGGAGTTATGCAAGATATGAAATGTTGTATTCACATTCTAGTTTTTCACTGAGTCTTGGAAATTACTTGAGCTTTCTGGTAATTTAACATAATTGTCAATTTCAACTGTCATTTAGGAATAGTGTATGCTGGGTATCTTCCAGAAAACATTCAATTTACTACTTTGAAATTACAAAGTCATTTTTCTTCCATATCCAAGAATTAGTTTGAGAACTCTATTTGCATATTTACCTTCTTTATCTAAAATACTGTGAATTATTAAGCAACTAGGATTTGACTTAGCAAGCGCCCTGTCACTCTCAGAGCCAGGTCAGAGGTTATTATTTTTAACCTTGCCTCCATTTCCTTCTGAGGAAAGAAAGTCTCGCATGCTCTTTTCTCCAAGCTATTTCCTCTAAAAACTCAACCAGCAAGAAGCAAAGTTTCCTATCCTGTCACTCCATCAACCGTCGCTGTTTTAAGATATCTGCAAACCAGGAAGAGCCATTATGGGTGTCTAAATTTGGATCCTGGTTGTCAGGACTCTCATTAGAACTGCCTGGGAGCACGGCCACTTAAAGTCACTTAGCATTGAAATACTGGCTTCTAAAGCCAGTGCTTGAACGACATAACAATGAGTCCTATTTCAGGCTTTTTCCCTTCTCCATGTCCCCAACTTCTATTCTGGTCTCTGTCCACAGGCCTTCAACCAGCTCCTAGCACATCCTTTCTACCTGTTATTCCAGAAACCAGCAGCAGGTGTTTATGGGAAAGATCACAACCCCCAAATACTCCATACCATGTCTTTAAGACAATGAGCAATCAAGACAAAAAGTAGCAGGTTGGAGAGGAATAGAGATGCTGAATAAATATTACCTATTCTGTCCTACACAGTCTCTGTGTGGTTCCCCTCTGTAGCACAAATAACAAAAACCCAGAGACAGATATTGGGGTTCAAGCTGAAGCTGAGAAAAGCAAAGCAGCCAGCCACTAGAGAAGTCTTCCCTCTACCAAGGCTGGGAAACTGCAGGCTGAGCCCTGAGCCTCTGTCTCCTATCATCTTTTATTCCCCTTTAGTGCTGGGATTAAAGGTGTGTGACATCACTGGCTTTCCTCTAGGCTTAGTTTTACCTTCTGATCTTCAGGCAAGCTTTATTTATTAAAACATATATAAAATATCACGGTACCCCTCAAGTCATTTTAGGTGAATAATGTTTGTCCTGTTTATTTACAACAATGGTAACAATTTGCTGTGCCCCTGCACGTGCTAAGTGGCCACTATCAATCCCTGAGCCACATCCCAACTCATAACTTATTGTTATCTCTATGTCTTTAACCATGCTAATTTTATAAATTAAATTAAGATGTGGGAGTTAGCCAATAAGAAGCTAGAGCTAATGGACCAAGCAATGATTTAAATAATATGGTTTCTGTGTGATTATTTTGGGTGTAAGCTAGCCAGGCAGTCGGGAAGAACAAGCAACCTTTCCCCCAACACATAATTGATGAGAAAATTTGGTCATAATTAGCCACACGTCTTCATTTTATATTGTGGTTTATCAGTAACAATAGTTTGCACAGGACACGTCAAACTGCATCATAAAATGTCAGTCACCTCCTTCATCAGAGGTCACACTGATGTCAAATCATTCACCAGTCCCTGCAAATAGGCAGTTTTGATTGCAATTTGTGGAAAGAAAAGTCAGCTAAAGGCAAGAACGTTTAGTTCACTGTTTTACCCCTGTCCATGCTCTCAACTGAAACTCACGGCATAGTGCCTTCCACTGATCATCAGCCAAAGTAGATTCACACAAAATTCATTAGACTCAATCCTAATCTATCAATGTAATTCAGCATTTGCCCATGCAGCGCCTACAGGAAGCAGCTTCTCTAAGGCAGCGGGCTGCCCATGCTTTAGCATTGCGGGTGCTGTGTTTGCCTCCCCTCGCCTGTCCCTCACTCAGCTTTGCTCAACAGTGTCACTCAAGTGTCATGGATGGGAGAGCGGTCGGCTGACCCCATCGCATTTCCTCACGTGGGACCACAGAAGGAATAGAGAACACCATGGGTCCTAATCCTATTCAGGAATTCTGGAAATGCAAAACGTAGTTTGTTTATTTAAAATGACACCGAATGAAACACATGAATTGTCCTTTCTAAGAGTCTGGTAGTGTTGGGGCTGGAGAGATGGCTCAGGGGTTAAGAGACCTTCCTGTTTTTGTGGAGGACCAGAGTACAGCTCCCGCCATGCCAGGCAGTTTTCGAATGCCTGTGACTTCAACTCCAGGGGATCTGTCTGTTTTTATTATTTTCTTATCTGCTTTAAATAGGCTACTAAATGTTACCTGCTACACCAAAGTCTTCCTTCTACTTTATACAAGATTTCTAGGAAGCCCAGGAGTAATGCTGAAGGCAAAAAAGAATGTCGCCTGTCTCCAGCTAGTCACCTGCTTGTCTGTTTATTCAAAACATGTCTAAATGTTGCACTCCTCCAAGCTCTCAGTACTGTTTCTGACTCGCATGAGATCAATATCCTCTCTTTCCTTCTTCTTTTATCTTAGTGTTGTCATCTGCTCTCCACTCCTGCCAGATTCCTGGGCAGGCAGATGTTCCATTCCAGAGCCCTTCCAGATGGGAAATCGTCCCCAAATGCTCCCAAGCACTCCATCCTAGGCCCACAACAGACCATGCCTACATCCTTTTCTGTCCTCTTCCTTCTCATTCTGAGACTCAATTCTAGCTACAAAATACCTCCTGAGTATAACATCATGGCACCCTCTGCCGTGAGTCTTTTTTTTTTTTACTGTTAAAAGAAAAATTGACATTTACTCCCCTTGTCCCAGGCCCTCCCACTCCCCCAATAACCCTCCTCCCTCCCCCTGCTTCCTAAAGAGGGGGCAGGGTGCCCTGCTGCAATATGCTTTTTAAGTTTCTTTTACCCCCACTACCAATTCTCATAATGCCTAGCTCTACTTTCTCAATAATTATTTGTAATAAGCTTCTTAAAGTTAATGATAATTAATCTTATCAAGATTTCTATTTGTCTTTCAAATGGCCACAAGAATTGGTACTTTCTAAGCCCTAGATCCTTTCTCATTTACTAAGCTCTTCATTCTCTCTTCATACCGACATGAAGGGCAAAACAACCTGAAATGCACCACAGAGCATCTCAAGGTCCCAAATGTCCCTCCTTACCGTGTAAGATCCAGGTCAAATATTCTTTTCCATGAAAATGGACCCGAGTACTCTAACATTTCAAGCCTCTTAGTTTTATCTCTGAGAGCTACAATCACATTTTTAGTTATCTGCATAAACAGGATGTCTGTATGCTTTTAAAGTGAATAGGTCTGTTAATATTTATTTGCCATTTTAAACACTATGGTACCAGTAGTGTGACAATTGAGATCCAGAAAATCCACAATACAGTTGTTGGCTGTTTGGATAAAAAAAAAACAAAAAACCAAACATTTATTGGTTAGCTACTGAAACAAAATAATAGGAATTGTCACCCAGAATGGGGGCTGCTTTTAAAGTCTTTCATTAGAACTTTGCATTTAAAATTGGTCCTTCATGTGCTCAACTATGTTTATGGCAGCATTGTTTGTCATAGTCAGAAACTGGAAAAAAACTTAAATGTCCCTCAACCAAAGAACGGTTAAGGAAAATGTGGTACATTTACATAATGGAGTACTACACAGCAGAAAAAAAAATAACATCTTGAAATTTTCAGGCAAATGCATGGATCTAGAAAATATCATAGTGATATCATAGTGAGGTAAACCAGTCCCAGAAAGACAAAATATCATATCTACTCACTCATAAGTGGTTTTTAGACACAAAGCAAAGAAAACCAAGCTACAATTCACAATCCCAGAGAACTTAGACAAGAATGAGGACCCTAAGAGAGACATATATAGATCTAATCTACATGGGAAGTAGAAAAAAGATAAGATCTCCTGAGTAAATTAGGAGCATGGGGACTGTGGGAGAGGGTTGAAGGGGAGGGGAGAGGAAGGAAGAGGAGCAGAGAAAAATGTATAGCTCAATAAAATCAATTAAAAAATGAAAAAGGAATAAAATTGGTTCTTGATGGTTTGCTTGACTTTATTTAGGTAAAACTGATGTAATTTAAGGATTTTACATTTCTAAATTGCTACCTGTAGGCAAAATGCAACCACATTTCATTTAAATGAACATGTACCTTCTTATGAAGTAGACCAGAGGACAATCTTGTCTTTTGTGCAGTTTGCTCTAGAAGTTATAACAACGTGAACTCTTGGGTCAAACTTTCAAGTTTCCTAACTAGAAATTGGGACCCTATTAGTGTCCTAACTGGTTAAAGAAAGAATGTGCATTTAAAAATGAATGCTCTAGTTCCTTGTATCAACAACTTGGAATAACGAACTTTGTGTTTACCTAATAAAATAATTTTTAGAAAATATTCAATAATGCATTTACATCATTTTACACGTTAGTATCGTGAGCAAATAAGTGTTCTGCCTGCGCATGGGACGTAGCACTAAGCATATCCACTGGTGAGCATTTTATAATATTTTGAAATTGTCTGCTGGGAGCTCGATGATGAAAGACACTAGTAGGCAACTTGGGGATACAGAGACAAATTAGACACAAATCCTGCTCTTGAGAGAGTTTCCATATAACAGGAAGCACAAGAAATGTCCACAAATAACTGCTACTGGGCTGACAGTAGCGAGTCCCATGGGATCTTCAGAAAGGAGACTAAATGTCTTGGGAGTTCTTGAAATAATGAGATACTTTCTGCTTCGGGAGAAAGTGAGAAAGGCCTCACAGAAGGAGTATTTGAGCTGATCCTGGTATAACTTGCACAGTCTGAACATAAGAATAAAATGCTTAACTAGAGGAAGCATAGCACAGAAAGGACCTGAGAGCATTTGAGACCATGCTGAGTCCTGTCACAGCCTCGGGATGCAGAGAAATGGAGCCCAGAGGCAAAGGATTGCAGACAGCGGTATGGATTAGAGCCTGGGAGGTGATGGGCCATCTCTCCGCACAGTGGTTTATCATCCCGACTGCCTGGATCCTGATGTCTACACAAAACTCTTCTTGGTACAGTAACTTACCGCACTGCCCACTGGGATAATATGACAAGACGAGAAACTGAGGTAGATAGAGGTCGGGAAATGATAGCCATTTTGGTGGAATGCACCCCTGGCCCTGCATTTGGACAGGTCTGTCTGATGACCATGTGATATCAGTCACTACCAACATTCCATTCCAGACAGGCCTTTGAGGTTAGGCTTAATTCTTGCAGCAAAAGCCATCCTGGGTGTTTGCTCTTGGTTATATATCCCCAGGCTCTGTGCCGGGAGCTTCCAGTCACAGAGTAAGTGAGGACCGGATTTAGGTGGTCACAGTGGGACTATCCTACAAGGGTTATCAGAAAAAGAAAATTTGTGCTCGATGAAGCACTGCGATGCTTGCATGGGTGGTGGACCACACTTCCCAGCCTACCTCATCCTTTGCCATGACACCACATCCTCACATAGTTCCTTCCCACATCACCAGGGTTAATGTGTTGAATACGGAGCAGCATAACTGACAGTGACAACTATCTGATCTGCCATTTTTTTGATTGTTCGCTATGAGGAGATGCCACATGTGGAGGACATCCAAACTGACCTACAGAAGTGTTTGCAGCATAAAACATGTGGCCAGTCTCCATTCCCCATGAGCAAGCTAGATATATGGAGTCTCTTATTTCAGTTAAATCTTTAAGATAGTTTGAGCTCATAAGAAACCCCAAGCCTGTACCATTCAGCTAAACGGTTCCCTAAATCTCCACTCATAGATATTGAGTAGGAATGGAAATATTTATTGTTATATCTGCCGATACATGTGGGACAATGAGCTAAGTAGAAACAGTTAAATCATTATCATACTTTCTTTTTTTTTTAAGAGGGAAAACGTTTTTAATCATTATGCTATTGCATATAGATTATATATTGTAGGAAATCTTGGTTATTAACTGGGATCATGCTCACATATTACTTTCAAGATTTAGTGTATTAGGAGAGGAATCCCAAGGGCCTTCTAAAGAATCACTAGTTTCAACAAACTTGGTCAAACAACTATACAGTTGAGATCACAGCTGGGAACATGCCCTGGAGAAAGGGAAAAAGTCCAAGGGGAGGTGGGTGGAACATGACAGCAGGAGCTTCAGACAGCTCATCACGCTGATCCACAGTCATGAGGCAATGGCAGATGAAGGCTGGTGCTCAGCTAATTCTCTGTTGTGTATTCAGTCTCGGTCCCTAGCACATGGGATGAGGCAGTTCACAGTTTGGGTGGGTCGTTCCACCTCAACTAACCTGACTAAGTCTCTCACAGAGACTTCCAGAAACTAGCCCCTGGTGATTCTAAACCCTGTCAACTTGACTATCAATTTGAACCATCACATTATATGACATGTACATGATATGATACATATATACATACATAATGCATGCACGCATACATGATGCATCACATGATTGCACACAGGGATGTACTGATGTGATGAAAGCTGTTTACTGGTGGTTGAGAGCCTAGGGAATATGGGGATAATCAGCTTCCAATTTCCCCAAGCTTTCCTGGAGGAGACAGCTGAGTGGGTGCACACAAATCCATCAGGCTCCGTAGGCTGCCATCTAGCTGAGAGCCATCTGGGGACAAAAGGAGCTATTTCCTGGATGAATTCGTCACCAACACTCCACCAGAATAGCTTGGGGGTAGAGATGTTTCAATGACTAAAGGGACATTAAAAAATACGGTCATCCATGTGACTCACAAAGCATACACGAATAGACGCTCAGGAATGAGTGGATTTAAAAACATGTCCTAGGACTGCAAGGAACCTGGGTGGGGGTAGATGAGAGCTGAGTGTCATTGAGGAATGCCAAGGCTAAGAGGATGCTGGGAATGGTGCTGCCCCTTTCACGTCCTGATAGAAAAATGGGAAAATTATTCATAGTCAGTGAGTGTGCACTTAGCAGGCTTTCCTAGTAGAATGCCTTCATTATGTTTTTTTAATTTCTTAAGTACCCATCTCTCCCTTTGCTATCAGGGAGATTTATTTTGCTAGAGATTGTTTAATGAATTCAGTGACGATCATGAACATTTTTTATTGAGTTTAGCAGTCCATAGAATTTCCTCCTTGCCTTCCTTCCTATAAAATGAGAGTAAAAGGAAATAAAAGAAATGTTTTGGTCAACATTTTCCTTTGAAAGGAGTTAACTGCAGCACGAGCAGACAGACGTTTGAAGGCATGGGCTCCTGTGCCCCTTGCCCACAGTGCTTCTCTGCTGGCATTCCCTCTGAGCATGTTTTCAAATCTCCATGTCATTGAATGAAGCAGAAAACAGCGAGAGTCTTATCTGGTACATGGGAAGTAGTCGTTAATTGAAGGTTAGAGCACCCTGAAACATCAGCCTGTGAAACTCGCATCAGCCTGTGAAACAAGTTTCAGAAAACAAAGGCCTTTGATTGCTCCTGGTTGGGTAAGCTCGCTCTTAATTACCAACATGGCCCTTCCATCATTCATGTCCCTTTGGGCATATTATCCAGCTTGCTATATTTTATAGTTTGATTATGCCTAATAACTGTTTCAAATGAATAATCAAACATGCAAAATCATCTTTCCAAGTTCATTTCTTTATTCTGGAAGCCGAGTCTTTTACCATTAGCTGCACTGAGACAAGCGGCCTGGGGCAAACGCTGCTCAAATTTCCTGCTTTCTGGCCATGTACTCCAGTGCTGAGTGACAAGGGGAAGTAAGTGCCTCTTCACTATGGCTTCTTCTGAAAAACTGTGACCTGAGAGCAATAGAAAGCCAAGGGTTTCTCTCACCGCTTGGGGGTTTTAAAAAATTACTTTTAATGAAAATAAACATTTTTTTGTGTGTGTATGTCTGTGCATCTCTGTTCACTGTTATTGTATGTATAGAGGTCTGAGGCCAATGTAGATCGTCATCCTCAAATTGTTCTCTACTTGAGTTTTGAAGATAGGATCACTCACTGAACCTTGAGCTCAGTCTTTGGGATAGACTGGCTGGCCAGCAAACCCCTGGGCTCCACCTAACTCTACACCAGCCGCTCCATGTCAAGTTCCCCTGAGGTTTTGCATAGATGCTGAGAATCTGAACTCAGATCCCCCGACTTTCTCAGTAAGCACTTTATCCATGGAACAATCTCTATTGTCCCCAAATTTGATGTGTGTGTGTGTGTGTGTGTGTGTAAAGTACTTTTTCAAGTGGGACATTTCTATTCAAAAATTTTTTTCAAATACTTTAACATGAGTATACATTATAAATCGATTTAACGATCAAATAAAGTACAATCACAAAATTTGGTAACTGCTCACATCATACATTCTGAAATTTATGAATTAAATATATCACTTGTGATGGCTAATTGTGCCAACTTGATTCCATGAAGACACACCCAGTACACCGGCAAGCCACACCTTGGCATGCATCTGTGAGGGCATTTCCTGGGACGTTGAGCTCAAGAAGAGGGAAGACTAACCCTTGAAGGGATGGCCCCATTGCCACTGGCTTAGTTACAGATGGGATAAATAAGGAAAAAGAGATAACCAACTGGGCACCAGCATTCACCTCTCTCATGACCTTCTACGATATGAGCAAGCAGCCTCACGCTCACACTTCCACTGCCATAGAACTGTCTGCTCCCATGTCTTCCACACCACGGTGGGCACAATCCTCTCAAACTCTGTACCAAAATAAGACCTTCATCCTTTAAGCTGTCAGGTGTTGGAAACTCACAAGACACTGCCGCAGTTGCTTTTCCTGAGGTAATGTAACTCTGAAAACCATGCTTTATTTTTATTTTTATTTTTTTAGGGTTTACCGATTAATTGAAAATATCCATTGGTACAAATGTGTCTACTAGAAGAGAAAGCTCAGTGGTGGACATTTTCAACATGCCTTACGTGAAGGGATCCTTATCCTCGGAACAACGTGGGCTTGAATCTTACAGAAAATGTTATGTTAATGTTTTTTGAAACAGAAGAATCTCTCAGACCTTGTGAACATGTAGATTCTAGGACAGGATCCAAGAACCGTGTCCTCAGAAGATGCCTTTGCAAGAATCCTAGAGTTGTTTGACCCACAGGGTTTTGGAGGAAACTGAGGACAAAGCCCCTTATGTTTTCTATATGAAGCACTTTCAGTAACTTTTTTTCAAGTCTGGGAGAAGACAAGGTTGTCTTTCTGTAATTGGAACATACAGTCATTTTGTTGCATGTAGAGCAAGTTTAAAAGGGAAAGCAAGAGGGAAATTATGCTCTTCTATCATCAATGCGACCGCCCTAGACACGGCAGAAAGAGTCTCCCTCCCTTTATCCGGGAAGCAAACTGGACGGACAACGCTTGAAGTAGCCCCATCACAGTGCGCACAGGGCTGCCCAGATAACCCTCCACATCACACTGAGGGAAACCCTTCACACTGCACCCAGGGAAGGTCTGCCCTGCCAACGACTGTGCTATTGCTTCTGACAACTTACTCAAGCCAGGCAGCTCCTCACTCTTGACATTTTATCATATCATCCAACCTGATATATTTTTACAGGCGGGTGCCATTGTCCTCCCTGTTGCAACCCTAACTGAGCCTTACACGAGATACCTTAGTGACTGTGTAGCAGCCTTGCCATCTGATCTAAAATTCAAATTCCATTCCTCACCATGAACCGAGCTATGGAATCGGATAAGCTAAGACATCAATGACAATGACGGAAGGAGCTGAGTGCACTGTGCAATCCACAGTCTTTGTGTGTTCGCTGCTGGAGACCTCTCCCAAAACATTCCAATGGAGGGAAAGGGGTCTGAGGAAGAAGAGGGGAGACTGGTAAACAATGGAGGAAGAAGAGAAGAGAAGGAGGAAGAAGGAGGAAGAAGAAGTGGAGGAGGATGAACAGGAGGAAACGGAAAAGAGGAAGGGAGAGGGAGAAAGATGCCTGTTGGAGGGGAAGCGTGGGGACAGACATCAGCTCCTGACATCAGCACTGCCTTCTCGAGGCTTTGAACTGTCAGGGTTTTTACATCACACCCTATCACTTTGTTTCCAGACGGGAGTCTACGGACAGGATGCTCACCCCCACCTGCAAAGATTCAGAGCTTCGTATTTGAGGAAGAACAATATTAATGCGTCCCCCAAAACACATAGGGAATGAAGCTCTGACCTGCCAGTGTCAATTCAAGAAGAAGCTGGCCGAATTCTTCAGAATGCCAGAGCTTACGGGACAGAGGAAAAATGCTTGCCCAAATACGTTCTGAAAATGGTTGTGCAAAACTCCGGGGAGACTCAAAATCCACTGCTTAAAACAAACCATTGCAATTTGGCTCTATGTCCAATTGCGTATGAATTTTCTTATCTAATTTTAATAAATGGATCAACTAAACAAAAACAAAACTATACAGTATCAAATTGACAATAGGACCTTATACCCATAGATGTACAGGCATCACTGAGTGGGCTCACTTGTTTGTTTTTTGTTAAAGAAAGAGAAAACACATGAAGTAGGGAGGGGAAAGTGGTGAGGAGCTACGGGAAGAATTGGAGGGGAGGAAGTAGAATAGATATATGCCTGTATGAATATTTAAGACAACACCTAAAAGTGATGAATCTGACCTGATTCTAAAACCCTGTTATTTTTGCAAACGCTTATTAAGGAAGATCCGGGCCATGCTGGTGGTCACAGCAGCCTAGAAAATGAAAAGCCGCACTGAGAACAGAGGGAACAACCGGGTGAGATCTACGTGACATTCAATCACAGGGTGGCAAGAGCCGAGAGACATGAACTAATGAGAAGGGAAATGCATACAGACTGGCTATCTGTGGCAGTCGGTCCCCTGAGCCAGGTTGGAGCCATCCACGCAGTGACAAGGACTGGTGTCACCCCGGGTGACACTCAGGCTGAAAGATTTGCAGTAACGTAGAAAAATGAACGCAGGATTATTAGTCGCGAGTCATTGCTTTCTGCACCTGAGTTTTGTGTCTCATTGATGAAGAGAGCCGAGCTGGGCACCCTGGCTGTGCAACTTGGAGCTCTGAGCCTGCACATGAGGCTTCTCTTGGATGCCCTGAGCTGGGAGTTGATTCAATTCTCTTTCCCTTATGCAATCTCTGTGGGAGGAGTCACCGTGTTTTTCCATACCCTTTACAGTGTGTTGTCCTTGGTGTTGAGGGCACATTAAGCATGGGCTGAATCAAGGTTCCATGTTTTACTGACTACCTTGAGAACGGAATTAACTCCAGCATTAACTTGGGGGATCTTGAACAATCTTGACTCTCTTCGGAAGACACATCTCTGAAAACTTACCTCCAAGACTTAGAGAGGACATTTGGTCTTGGGGAATGATAAGAAAAGTTTAGCTTTCATCTGTGTCTGCGAATGCTGCCTGCGATTCCCAGAAGGCACAGATTTCAGATGTAATGGGAAAGAAGAGGCAAAGGACCTCAGCCCCTCTGGAAAGAGCATGACCATCAGAACACCTGATCAGATATTGCGGGGCAGGTCTAGCCCGGCAGCTATCCTTCACACTTGAGTTAAACTGCCTTACATTGAGTTTCTTACTTCAAAAGCTGGGTTTATTTATTTATTTATTTATTTACATTTTAATAACGGTTTTTGAAGAATTTAACAGATGGAGGCATGGAGCAGACTTAATGAATGATTGTTGATTAAACTCCTAAAACAGGGATGAGCGCTCTGCATACATTGTAACTAGAAGGAGATACCAGACATATTTCCTCACATCTTCACAGATCTATAGGGTCAAACAGCATTGTCTGAGCCTGTGGGGAGTTTTCATGTCGTGTTAGGAAGCACGCGTCACTGTCAAAGCCACATGTGAGCCCTCCCAATATATCCTGGACTGTGGTCAAGATGGCTTCTCTATTTATATACTAAAACCTGGGAACATTTAGTAAATGAAATCGTGGCTACAGTGAATCAAGTAACATGCACGTGTGCAGCTATTTGTTGTGATTCTTGCGAATTTTAAATGTGAAGAAATTCATGAAAATAGCACAAAGATTTTGCATATATTATCTGCTATATCGTATTTAACCAAATTCTAATGATAACTACTTCCAGAGCCAAATTACTGTCATCAAGACAAGGTGATATTTTTACTGTTGGAATAATATGAAGAATGTATTAGCCCAGAGGTGGTGGTTCACACCTGTAATTACAGCATTCCGAAGGTGGGGGCAGGGCCATCAGGAGTTCAAGATGAGCCTAGTCTACATAACATCTTGACTTAGATGGTGGGGAAGAGGGAGGGAAAAGGAGAGAGAGAGAGAGAGAGAGAGAGAGAGAGAGAGAGAGGAGGGGGAGAGAGAGGAGGAAGAGAGAGAGATGAGAACTTGTAAGGGTGAATTCTCATTTTGCTCCTTAGTTCCTTCCCATATGCCTTCTGCTCTAAGAACAACCCAGGACACTGTGGTCTATGTAGTGATTAGGTCCTGTTGTCCTTCAATCTCTGATGGGTTTTACTCTGCCTTCATCTGCCCTGATGCATATCATTATCAGCTATTGTAAAGATTATGCATTTGAGGGGTTCCTGACCTCTCTTTCAGCACCGAGGGACGTTCAGCAAGTGCACTGGAAGGGTGATAGTGACATTAAGTCTTTGCCAGTGCACTCCGCTGAGACCATGCCTAATCCTGGCTGATGTTAACCTGGACTGCGGTGTGCTGGGGGCTGCACAGGGAAGTGATCGTTCTGTGATGAATGTCTTATTTTCCTTCAGACTTGTGTCAATGGTTTCGGAGTCCATATGGCTCCTCCCTGCAGTGGTTGCTATCTCAAGTGTGACCATCACTGCTACTTCCCTCTTCCACCTATAGATGCTGTGGGAGCACCTTCTCCTCCTTCAGCCAATAGCATTTAAGATACCAGTCCATGTGACTTCCGCCTTCATGTAGACACTAACACATCTGAGGGGGAGGGATCCCTCCTGTCTCTTTTCTCAATTGTTTGTTCCTTTCTTGGTGTGTGGGGTTTGTCATTGCTTGATGACTTACCAACTACTTCTGTATTTATTGTTCAATTGTCTTACCTTTGACCTCTAAGGATTTACTACTGTTAACTCGTATGCTTTTTGGGTAAAGTTTTGTTTTGTTTCCTTGTTTTTTTGACACTATTTTCTGTAGAAAGCTTCATAGGACTGCTATATCTCAGCCTCTGTCCATAGGCTCAGGATTGGAGTTAAAGAAAAGACTGTGAAAGCCAGGGAGAGTGGACATCTCCAGGGAAATGGTGTTTGCCAGTCGTGACATGAACTCACTGCACTGGGACTGTCTGCACCACAGGGGCACAAGAACACAACAGACCAACCCCAGCATGGCAGCGGAGGGGCCCATGATGTCTGCCCCATCCCTAGCTGGACAGCTATTAGCAATTGATAGATTTTGGAGGAGACAGAGTCAGTTTGTTCCAGCGGTTCAGTCCCTGAGAGGCTGTCCACACTACAGCAGGATCACGTACAGAAAGCACTAAATAGACTCAGGGGGTTAAAGGAGAAGTTGGGAAGAAAGAACGGTGTTGGGGTACAGGAGGATAGGGAGGAAACTGCAGTTGAGGGAGAGGCAGATCGAATTGATTAAAATGCATCGTAGGCACTATGAGAGGCTGAACTCTATGAAAGACTCAACCTAAATGCCCATGTCCTCATCCCTAGACTCAGTCATTTCCCATAAGCCTCTGGTGAACGGTTCTTCGAACAGGAAGCCCAGGAGGATTTAGAAATGCGGAATTCACATCTGTAGACACAATCTACTCTTCCAGCTCTTGATTTACTTTGGGGGGTGTGTGTGTGTGTGAATACCGTGGCTGCTGGGCTGGTAATTCTCTCCTGTCACCCTGTGTGCCCTGAGGAGGGACCTCAGCTGCTTAGTGTCAAGCACTTTTACCTGCTGAGCCATCTTGCTGGCCTTAAAGCAACTTATTTACAGGAACCTTGTAAAACCTTTTGTTCCCTCTTATTCAGATTAGATTTTGTGTTTTGAGCTAATAGTCAATCAGTATAATAGCATAATTATGGTTTTTAGCTTTCATTTAAAAGTCAAGAGGTTTTCTGTTTGGCTATTTATGTGATGCAAACCTTAAAACTAAGTCTAAAATACTGAAGCAAACATATTAATGGTAATATTATCCTAAAATGCTGTTTTGTTGATGAAAAAGGCTTCAGGAAAGTGATTTGAACTAAGTGCTATTGGGTGTGTAGGAGTGTATGTGTGTGCATGCAGGTGTGTGTGTGTACAGGTGTGTGTGTGTGCACAGGTGTGTGTGTGTACAGGTGTGTGTGTGCAGATGTGTGTGTGTGCAGGTGTGTAGGTGTGTGTGTACACAGATGCGTGTCTTGGGGGTCATTGGCCTCTATGAAAATGTCAGGATAAATGGCTTCCACCTCCCTTAAAAACACTTCAGTTATGTGAAGGAAACACCCTTGCCCATTTTTATACTGAAGGTGTAGGGTTGATCCTGTTGTGCCCAAAACACAGGAGGCATTGATGACATCTGTGCTAGCAGGACACTTGCCACTTCCAGAGAAAGGTTTTCATCTCTTTGTCCTTGCTGTAGTTTTAATTGTCAACCTGAAATAACCTAGAATCACTCAGAAGAGTCTAAATGAGGGGTTGTCTAGATGTGCTCAGCCTGTGGGTGTGTCTGCGGGAGATTGCCCTGATTATGCTAATTGATGTTGGGCTATGGAAACTAAATGTGGGTAGTAGCACCATTGCCCGGGATTGGGTCCTAAACTGAGTGTGGTTAGAGCTCTCCAGGGCGTCAGAAAGCATGCATGCATTTGTTCTTCTCTGTCTGCAGACATGATATTAATAGCTGCTTCAAGATCGTCTTGACTTCCTCGAAACAAGGGGCCATTACATGGAATTATAAACTGCATAAACCCTTCCCCCATGAAATCTGTGTTGTCTGGGTTGTCATAGCAACAGAAATATAGGTAGAACAGTCTATATGCAACGGTCCCAGAAGCCTCAAAAGGTATGCAGGCTGGAGTCCTGCAGGGATAAAGTAACTTGCCGGTTGCTGGGATTTTACCCGGTGTCTGGCAAGAGCCTGAAGA
>JAQHUG010000020.1:6462648-6472773 GCA_028555095.1 Dicrostonyx torquatus | reverse complement strand
TGAAGGGGAGGGAAGAGGTAGGAAGAGGAGCAGAGAAAAATATAGAGCTCAATAAAAATCAATAAAAACAAAACAAAATGCATCCAGGGACTAGAGAGATGGCTCAGCATCCACGAGCACTTGATGCTTTTGCAAAGGATTCAGTTTCAGATCTAAGCTCCCAGATCTGATGGCTCATGACTGCCTGTAACTTCAATTCTATTTCCAGTTCACCAGTAAAGCAATGGGAGGTGGGAGTCTGGGAAGAAACATGATTGCTAAAAATGCCCAGAGAGCAACATGGTGCCTTCAACCTATACCACAGTCTAAAGAACTCAACGAGTTTGGAGTGTTGGGTCTATCTTTCTCAATGGATGTTGACAGCAGTCTTCATAATTCAGAAAGGACAGAGAGATACATGTGCTTATTTATTTAAGGTTTTACAGCCTGGAATTCACCATAAATGTCAGAGTGGAGCTCGGGTCTGTAACTTTTATTTTCTTCTTAGCCTGGTGCTCCTTAAAATCCCTGAATAATAATTACACTTAATAGCAGGAGAAAAATCTAATTAAAGGAGGCAGAGTTAAGTGAGGCAACAGACCCACAAGATATGGTTAAGCCAGGGAGAGGCTGTGTCAAGAAGATGGTGGTGATAAGAATGCCAGTTTCCCAGGAGGGTCAGGAACTGTCAACCCCATAAGCTGATTCCGATGCTATCCGCTGCTAGTCACCGGCATTAGTATTCCACCAGCACGCTGAGGACTGTTAGGTAATTACAAACACAGGCTAACCCCTGGAAAATAAATTCAAGAGTCTTGGAAAGTGTCACTGAAGTTCTTCTCTGAATATAGAGTGATAAGAACCAAATAAAGTCACTCAGTATGCGCCACGATGATGAATATTTGTCTGAAGGTGACCACAGTCTATAAAATAAAATAACACTCTTCAGGAGAGTCATCCTTCCCATTTGCCCCCTAACCTACTATTCTAGGTCAGAATCTTAACGCTCAACAGTCAGGTGGTCTCCACTCGGCAAGTCACACCTTCTCCTGTGCCCCACGAGAGGTACTTGGACCTTCAGGTGCCCTCAGCCTTGCACCAAGTACCAAAAAGTAGCTGAAAAAAAATCTTTTAATTTGGTTCTTGTTTTGATTTGATTTGAAGGCACAGTTTTGTTTCTGATTTTATCAAGACAATGTTATACTGCCTACTAAAGGCTGGTCTCAACCCTGTGGTAATTATTCTGAATGCTGGAATTATCCGTGCCTGTTAAAAGTATCAGTTAGTTGGGTTTACGCAGTGATGACATTAATAATGCTATTTGTCTGTGCCTGTGCATTCGTCACTTTCTTCTTCTCGGTGACAGAACAGTTTAAGGGAGGGACGATTTATTTTCGTGCTCATTTTCAGAGGGATTTTAAAGCCACCACAACAGGGAGACTGGCAACGTGGCTCTGTCCGTGGTGCTGGATTCCTGTTAGGTGACCAGATCAGGAAACAGAGCCCAGTGACTGGGATCTCAGCAAGTCTAACCTGCAAAGACTTCTGACAGCTACCTACACCCACAAGACTCCACCAGCGGGGACCGGGGTGTGCACAGTGTGAACCTGTCGGGGACAGTTCTCCCTAAAGGATCAGTGATGGATTCTGACATTTAGGTTTTTTGTAAACCCCTAGACTTGCGTGCACTGCTTTCTATAAGTATCCACCATAGCAGTGTAGCCACGGCCATACTCACAGTGTGGACAAGTGTGCTGGTTGGATTTGTTTATTTACTTATTGACAAACTGATGCAAGCTTAGGTCATCATGAAGAGGAACCATTCATTGAGAATCTGCCCCCACTAGGCAAGTCTATGGGTATCTTCTCAATTAGTGATTGATGGGAAGCATCCAGCACCTTCTGGGTGGTGCCATACCTGGGCAAGCTGGTCCTGAGTTCTATATGAAAGTAAGCTGAGTCAATCAATGAGAGCAAGGCAGCAAGCAGCACTCCTCCATAGCCTCTGCTTCAATTCCTGCCTTGAGCTCCTGCCCCAATTTCTCTCAGTGATGGTGTGGGACCTGAGAATTGTAAGACAATAAACCCTTTTCTCCATGAGCTGCTTTTGGCCATGGTGTTTATCACACAGCAAACAACAACACAAGACAAACATCTAATTTGGGCACAGTGGTAGCCCACAGTCTATATTGGGTCAAGTGCAGATAGGGAAGCTATTGATACCTTTTTTAACATACATAATTAAGCATCACTTTTCTTTTTAAAGTACGAAGTCTTCACCATGTTAAGTATCCTCAGAAAGTTCTGATCGGACACTCATTTCTTGACAGCGTTTTAAGTCTTTACCTACAAGTCTATTTGTAAAGTGTAACCGCTCAGTCTCCTAAACAAAGACATTTGTCTCTCTGTTGCTGTGAACCACAATCGTCTGCATAAAAATGAGCTGTGAGCTTAAGACAAGCTGTTCCATCCCTTGCTACTACCAAGCTCACTGGCAAGCTCAGCAATCCCAGCTGGACCCCATCAAATAAGAGGAATGTAAGCCAGGATTTCTGGCTTGGGGCTCGAATGGAACAGATATTAAAGCTCCTGTGTCATCATGGTATGCATCTTCAGTGGTGAGCCACTGGCTTCTGCCAAGCACTATGTTCTACTTCCCGTTTGCAAGTTAGAAAAGATGCTCTGTGCTCTGTTCTGTTTGCATGACAGCATGTTATTGCCTGCGTGGAGAAGATTCATTCACTTGAGACAGAGAGACAGAGAGGGAAGTCTTGAGAGGAGGGAAAAGCAGAGGTTTCATTGAACGACCTGGAACGCCGCCTTGGGGTGAGACTCCCAGTGTCAGTTGCATAAAGAATAGGACCTATTTCCCAAGTCCTTGGATTGTTTGGATCATATTTTTCATGGTTCGGTTCTGTTTTTTAATGTCAGCGCTACAGTGGCAGCAGGCATTGAACTTGATGGTAGCACTTAAGCCCTTAAATGGGATCAGTCTTGGGGTCCCTGGCATGAGTCCTTCCCTGTCTGCATTATGACTGCAGAGAACATGGTCAATCCACGCCTTCATAGCTGATGGAATTAAGTATTCTTCATTCAACCCAGACAGGGAGGTATTGTCATTAATCACCAAAGGGTGCATACTTTACATAGTTTTCAGTGGATGATGAAGTTTTGGTTGATGACAAAATTAATTACCAGAATTACCAAAAAGTGATAATTAGACTATAGCCCATGATGTCATTCATAAGAATCATTAATTAGATTATGACTATATGAAAAAAGAGACATATATATTATGAAATATTTTGTGTTATACCCTTACTGTAATTGTGTAAGAGTTGAGTAGGTGGAGCAATAAATACAGTATTTATGTGGTAATGCCAAACAATTTCACATATTTCTTCTTACCCAGGAACCATACTCTGCTCATTGTAGTTCTGTGTCTTTTCTTCCTATATTTTAATATCTAATATCAAAACTCTCTATATCTAATCTCCTCCTAGGTGTTATTAATGCCCACAGTAATCATTAGCCAAATGTTACAAAGAGCTTAGAATTGTGGTAACTATATGAGCACTTTTTGATAACTTTCCATACATATAAAATAAGTAAGAAACTCCCTGAGTGTCCAGCACTGTATAGATGAAGGCAGCTGTTGGTCATTGGCTCAAAGGAGTCATAGGCACCAACCATGTCTGAGACCGTAATCAGTCTCAACTCAAATCAGAAAAGTGATACACCACCTTATTGATAGTTATAAATATACAAATGATGCATCACTTTATCAATACAGAAATATATATATATATATTTATATCCTGTTGACTCCAGGTGAAAACAGTACTATCAAAATGGGTGAGCAAGACAGATCCTGGAACACTTTTTCAGGAAACAATTTGCAATATGCACGGTGGGGGTGTGTGTGTGGAAATCAATGTTCATAGTTGAGATGTTTTATTCTTTATTTTCTCTCCTAAAATCAGCCCACAATATTAAGATACTCATTAATCAAGGAACCCTCTTCAGTGTTTTCTGTACTAGCAAAACACGGCATGCTTGAGCAAGGATGACATCAAGCCAGTGTCCATCCTGACTTTCTCCTTAGACCTTGAGCCACAGCGTTAGTTTCATCTCCTTTGCTGTGATAAAATAGCCCAATCAAAAGCAAGTAAGATATGAAGAGTTTATTTCAGCTTTCAAGCTCAAGTTATAGCCCATCACATGGTGAATGGGAACTTGAAATCGCTGGTGACATCCATAGCCGGCAGAAGAGAGGATAAATGCGTGCATGTCTAGTTCTTTGGAGTTTTCCATAGTCTCCTCAAATCCAGGCCCCTAAACTAGATGATGGTGCCTCCAGCTCTGAGCCCGGGCCTTTCAACATCACTTTAGACACTCAAGGCATTCTCCCACATGCAGGTCCACAGGCCAGGCTGACCTAGGCAATCCCTCTGCGAGACTTTCTCCTCAGGTGATTCCAGGTTGTGTCAGCCGGGAAATGAATGAACTGTCACAACAGACAGCCTCTTCAAATTGGAATCTGACCGTGATTTTAATTCCTAACTCTATCTGTTTTATAACTCGCTTTAATCCACTCAGTCTGTAAACCGCACTCCTGATCTGCCTGGGTATGAGCTTCAGAACCACACAATCCTATTACAAATGTCACTAACTTGCTAACCCCTTATGGCAAATGCCTTCCTCCCTCAGTTTTCTTTCTAGGTAAATCTCTGCAGAAGTTCTAGAATGCTGATGCGTGAAGACACAGTGCTGTAGCCAGCGTCTTTGTTGGGTGGAATGCTTTTTCACTATGCAGAAAAGGGAAGAAAAGTAGAGTTGATCAGAGAAGTTCCTAGAACGATATCACTCAGCCCCTCTTTTGTTCATGGGGAGGTGGGATCCAGACCACTGGAACTGTGACCAGACTTCTTGCCCCTTTCCCTTCACCAAAGGCCATTATTTATTTTTCTCTATATTCTGAGGAAAATCCTGAAGCAAGCGAGTCTCACAATACTGACAAGAAAGGGCAAAGTTTAGGAGCTGACATTTAAACACAAGAGATGTACTGATCAGACCTCGACATAAAGGCTCGCAATGGGCATGGGGGCAGGAGAGGTGGACCGACCCGAAGGCCACATCCAAACACACGTAAAGGTTACTTAATTGTAAAGGAAGCTGGGGTCTGACCAAGACAGCAGGCTTGTTTCTGTATGACCATCCTGCAAACCACAATCCTGTATAACAACTGGAACGGGGCAAGACCTTTGTTGGGTGAGCATGTGGCTCATGTCTCTCCCCTTGTGTCCACTGAGGTTGGAGTGACTTTTTTCTGTGACTATTCTCATCACCGGTTTCACAGACATGAGGGTCCCTCCTCTCCTCAGCCATCTCTAAAAGCAGAGCAATTTCAGGGATCATCCCAGGCAGCCCAGGTGAGATCCTGCCTTCTGCTCAGAAGCAGGCTTCCAGACAAGCCACGCGCAGACACGGCACTGGGTTTTTAGTTTCCACGTTCTTGATATTTCAGATACTATGACAGCTCTCCTAAAATACTGGAAAATGAGTGAAGCCTCATTTTCCCCCCTACCAGTGATATCTGCACAGACCTCGTTCTGCCAAACATGAAGTAAGAAGGTGACTCTCCTGATACAAAACTCATGTTACAAAAATGGTGGAAAGTAAGAAGGAAATCTGGGATCTCCTTACTTGCGGTCAGCTCTGCGTAGCAATCGCTCTGTCCTTTAGCACGGTGATATCATTTTTGAATAGGGAAACATGCACACACGTTTTAAAAAAAAATCTAGGGAGAAGTCAGAAATTGCAGCTACAGAAACAGAGGTGGTAATCTGATGAGAAAACACCTCCGAGCTGGCCATATATCCTGAGCGATGAGTGCTGTGTGTTTCTCCGGAGAAATGAGCTAGCTGCCCTGCCTCTGTGCTTCCGCCATCGGTACTGTTTGCAGGGAAGATCTTTGTCTAGACCCTGCACGAAGAACGGTGGGGACAGTCTAGATTGGAAGCTCAGCTCCTGCTTCTCACACCGTGCCTCTCATAGAGATACATGTGTCTTCCACCCAAGACTAAACTGCAAGAAAACCCACCCCTCCGTTTTAGAACTGTCTGAAGCCTAAATGGTTGATGTGGCCCCTTTAAGCTGAACACTGCCAGATCTTAAAATACACAGTGTCGGAGGATTTATGAGCTTCCCAGTTAATAAGTGCTTATCTCTTCCATATTTATAGGGTTACTGGCTTCCACAGAGGCTGTGGTTCAGTACACAAAAGGTTTCTTTAGCCACACAGTCTTTAGTAGTTTACTAAACTTTGTGATGTTTCAATGTCTCAGCAAAATCGCAGCTTGGTTGCCCTAAAGGTACTCAGTGAAAACCTAAAGCTGATTAAACCACAGTGACTGGCTTTAAAGGGGGAAAACTCAGGCTTTTCTTCATGTATCTTTCAAAACAGACTATTCTTCATTAGAACAATATTGCTGATGACAGTTGTTTTTATTTTGCTATGCATATATTTACAAAGTTGTTTTCTACATTTAGAAATCATGAAAACGAGGCCAAGAAAACTCAGAGTGAAATACAACCCACAGCTTTTATGAACGTCAAAGCCCCTAAGACTCAAACTCAACCCCGAAGGGACAACAGCAAATGGGGTGGCGGTTTGCCAACTACGTAGAAAGCCCTGACCACACTGGCATCTGCACGAGCCACACCGATTTCTGAAGAGACACAAAACTTATATCCGCCAGCAGGGACTAAGCAACCACCATTACCATTAGTGTCTTAACCAATTGTAAAAATTACATCTGACAAAATATCTGGAGCGATATTTCACCTTGATATTATTAAAACCAAAGCAAACCAAGAAGAGGAAGTGTGGAGAAATTCAATAAATTTATAATTAAATTAAAGAAATAAATTTGAAGCAGAGGAAAATGCTAACCCTGTAAAATTGATCTTCTCAAGAAATAAAAGAAAAAAATCTATAATTATGGAATAAGGGCGAGGGTGCTGAGAAGGGAAACTAAATGGAAAGGCTTTTTATGAAAATTTAAAATATAGTGGCTAAGGTTTTAATTCCTTTGACATAAAAAGTTTGAAAATGAAATGGAACAATACCTAGGAACTAACAAAGATAGAGATAAAAGAAGGAGAAAAACGAATAACCTTGCACAAGATCCAGAAGAAGGCACAACAGTCGATTAATAACCCTGTCTCCCCTCAAAGTGGAGAGCATTGGCCACGAGGACAGGAAATACTCTAAGAGAACATAGTGTATTTTCCAGGCCTTGGAGCACAAGATGTGGACAGTGGAGATTTCAAATGATGCCGACAACTTCACTACCTCTACAGTAAGACTAGACTCTTCCAATCACTCAAGGGCTCATAATTTTCCACATCTGGCCCCTTCCCATGGACTCACATCAACTCCTGTCCCTACCATGCTTGCATGTCGTGATTTCCTTCTTAGTTATTTTCCTTCTGTGCTGAAGAGAGAGGCCAAAAGCAACTTCTAGAAGAAACAGCTTATCTGTGACTGATGGTCTCAGAGTTAGACCCATGATCATTAGGCAGGGAGAAAGTCAGCAGGCAGGCAAGGCTCTGAAGCAGTTTCTGAGAGCTTACATCTGACCCACAAACATGAGGCAGAAGGGCGTGAAAGCTGAAATCACAAAGCCCATCCCCAGGGGCACACCTTCTCCAACAAGGCCACTCCTCCTAATCGTTTCCAAATAATTCCGCCAAATATGAGCCTATGCAGGCCATGCTCATCCAAACCACCTCAGCTCTCATTCTTCCCAGCTGCCCTTGTATAAGGTACCTACTAGACTCCTACAGGTGCAAACCCTTCTGTCTTCTAAGAGCCTTGGGGTAAGCAGCCCATGTGCCCCTTCTTTACACCGCTTATCTTTGCTGGATGCGACTGTCTAAACTTCTAGCCTCTCCTAAGGCACACTGGCCTTGTTTCTGCACAGCCTCTTTCCTTTATCTCCTACAGCCATAGTAAACTCCTTCCCCTCCCATTGCTCACGTGTGACTTTTCCTCTCACTGGCTCCCATGCTTGCCTCTTCTGTTTTATCTGCAATTTTCTCTCGTAAACCCCCTTCATCCCGCTTCTCAGTTAGCACATGCTCTATTTCCATTTGATCCCACCATGCAGAGCTTGCTATCTCCTCTTGCATGTCCTCCCATTAGATTCTCAACACCGTATGTCTTTCCTGCTAAAATTTCACATTAAAATGCAGATTGTGAAGTGCCAAACAGTAAGCATTCAAAAATATTGAATCAAGGTTAAAAAAAAAATCAGTGAATAAAATTAACCTCTCGATCTCACGATCCGCCTGCCTAGCCACAAGTTTTTGGCCCCAGTAAGTGTGCCAGGCATGGGCTTTTGTGGAAGGTCCTTCTGTCTGTGTGTTGCTCTTATTGGTTAATGAATAAAGAGCTGCTTTGAGCCTATGGCAGGGAAGAACAGAAATAGGCAGGGAAAGCTAGGCTGTTTGCTGGGAGAAAGAAGGGTGGAGTCAGAGAAAAGCCATGAGCCTCAGAAGATAAATGCTGGAAACTTTACCGGGTAAGCCACAGCCACATGTTTATACACAGATTAATAGAAATGGGTTAAATTAATATAAGAGTTAGTCAATAAGAAGGCAGAGTTAATGGGCCAAGCAGTGATTTAATTAATACAGTTTCTGCGTAATTTTTCAGGGCTGAGCAGCCAGGAACAAAACAAGCGGCCTTCTTACAACAGGTGTTAGCCTGGGAATTGGGCCTTAAATCCAATCAGAGAGTGATTGGTTACTCCCTTGACGGCCCAGCTACTGTTGCACCAATGGGCATATTTTTTTCCAGGTTGGTCAGTCTTACAGCTTCTAGTTCACAGCTGGGTGAGGTCAACATTAATTTCCTGCAGTTAAGTAATTCATGCGTACTGGAGCCAAAGCAATCCGGTTGTTGTGGGTGGAATAAGCTGAAAGTGTCTCATTGTGTTCCTTCATTCCCCCCTTTTAGGACACCTGTGGATGGCTGTAATCCTTGGATACTTGTGCCCACATGTTAAAGAGCTGAGGAATTCCAGCTCTGAAGACATGGCTCTCTTTAGATTCCCACCAAGGCTATGCCCCAAGCCTGGCTCTCTGTGGGGTTCCCGAGCTCCCTCCCACCTTACCCACTGAGGAAGGAAGCTGTGAGTCTCACTCTCTGATGGACAACTTTTGATAGCTTTCCCACACTGCTCATGTATGTCACTCCCTTCGACTTTAGAGGCTGCCTGTGTGGTCACCTTTATTGCCTTCTCTTGAAACTGATTCTGTCATATAATGGAAAAGAAAAGTTATGAACTGTTTCATCCTGGCACTGACAAGAGGCAATTTCCAGGGTGTTCTTTCCAGCCCTTTGGAGGTTTCCATCTCTTATTGTTTGGAATTTATTTTGAGACAGTGGCTTCCAGTTGAGAAATTGAAGTCCTGTCGTCATATCAAGAGCTGAGCGAGGAACACTTCTGCGGCCCAGCCCTGTTTAGCTGGAATCTAGTTCTCACTCTGGGGCATTAAAAGTGTCCAGCATCTTTTCATGTTTTAGCGTATTTATCATTGGGGTTGTTTTGGCTTCTTCTTTCCAGAACTGCAGAAGTTAGCGTCATTTTTTCCCAGTTAAATGCTGTAAAAGCAAAGCCCAGAGTAGCACAAAATATTAGGTTAGGAAAACTGTGCTTTTCTGGTTTTGGAAATTCCCCTTCTTTGCACACTGCTGACCTGCTCGGAGCTGTCTCCTTTTCCATTTTCTGCTTCCACAGATGAAGTCCCTGTGGCCACTATCACATGAGCAGTGCAGCCCTTGTAATAGTAAACACGTTTTAAAATATTGTCTTATAAATATGAATGAAGAATATTTCATGGGAAGTGAGAAAGGAGATTTGGCCTCTGTGGGTATCGAATTTGAATAGTTTTATAATAAAATTGTTACTAATCAGGGTTGTAATTCTGATTTTATAAGTATTTGAATAATTTTTATTCTTATGTTAATTTTTCATTTTTTGATAATACTTGGCAAAATGAAAATTCTGTTTTCATTTCATTATCAACTGCAAAATTCTTGTTAAAGAAGCATAGTCAAGACATGTGAGTACATGC
>JAQHUG010000020.1:6382021-6435169 GCA_028555095.1 Dicrostonyx torquatus | reverse complement strand
GGTTGGAGCTTATCCTAGTGACCTCACCTTAGCTTAATTACTGACAAGGACATTGTCTTTAAACAAGGTCGTACTTTCCATATTCTGGGCGCAAAAGCTTCAATGCATCCTCTTGGGGAAACACAATTCAGCGCGATCCATAGGGTTTTAGGCCTGTGTCACCTATTGGTACACATGTGTACATGTCTGTGCTAGAACAGACAGACAGTGAAAATCAAGAGACATAGAAAGGGCTGGGAGTCCCTTAGCTGGGTGTCTCCTTAAAGTCTCATTCGAGAAAGATTAATAAAATTTGTCTTGAATATTGCCTATACATAGACAATGCTCTTTTGTATAGAGACATTCCAGATAATATTAAAATAGCAAGGAGCCATGTTTAAGGCTTAAGTATATACGGACTTTGAGTTTAGCCCTATTGATTGGATTTTATGAGAATCTCACAGAACAGAAAAGTTTGTTTAGAGTTGTTTCTCTCTCCCTCTATCCTCATGACCTAAAGTCATTTTATTGCTTCCCCATGCTTCCCCAGGACCACTGCCCTAAGGTGTCATCTGCAGAAAGAGAGTGCCATTAATCCCATGCCCAGTGGCCTGAGGACCACTCACTGCTGCTGCTAAGGCCCGAGCAGCAAGGTCTCATAAGAAGCCAGAGCCGTGCAAGCATCTACTGCCGTCTCCCCGTTGCCTCTCCATTCACATTCATGCTTAAATCTCTATTAAAATTGCTTTTGAAAGTTTGGCTCTGTCTCACACCGATCTGTCCAGTCCTGAGACTCTCCTGTGTGAATGTTAAGAATTTCTGCCTCATCTGCCCAAGGCCCCAGAAAGAACTCCCCAGGTTCCATATCTTCAGCTCCACGTGGGTAGGAAGAACCGATCCGTTCAGTCATTCAGTAGGCACACAGTAGGTCCACGTTACCCTCCCCTGTCTACCTCTGACTGTCTATTTGCACACAAAGGATTGGGTTCCAAGGCTCCTGATGCGCAGGCCCACTAGGCTGCTGTGTCCTCTGTACCCAGCATGGGGACATCCCTGAAGTGCGGATCCAATATTCCGTGTGCTCCTGAGCAGCAACCGAAAAGTGTTTAAAGACCAGACTGGGTTTTAAGCAAGAGTTGGAGTTCTTTCCACCATGAAGGCAGAGGAGCTCAACTTCATATGGAAATGAGGCCAGACACCATATCTGACACAAGTTCTCGCCTGACAGCCTGACCTTGGAGAGTGTCACTTTGGTATTCAAACAGAACGGAGGTAGCTTTCATCATTTGTGAATTATGTGACTTTCTTTCTTTCTATCTTTGCCCCACAGAAAGGCCAGCAGCAAGTGTGTTTGAAAAAAGCCTCCCCAACAGATATCGCAATGGTCATGGATTTACTGTGAAAACGAAACGGACAGGTTTGCAAAGACACAAAGGCATACAGATGCAACATGCCTTCTTTACATCCTGTGCTGGGGAAACATGGCTCTACTGGACTCTGCCTTCCTTAGAGCCAGCGCTGGGGAAACATGGCTAAGCGCTGGCTACTCAGTGCTGACTTTATCTACCCCTCAGCCCCCAGAGCACTGTGCTCTTTGCTTCTCTACAGGCAGTTGTGGCTCTTCCGCGCCCCCCCCATAAGGTTTCATCGACACACAATGAACACGCCAAGCAGGACAGGAAACCTGAGCCCTCAGCTCCACACTAGCAACTTCAGGGAACTGCGTGAAGCTGGGATTAGGAGACGTGGCATTCCCCAGGGAAGAACTCGCTAATGTCCTGCATGGAAAGTTCAGCCCTGAAGACAGGCGGACAAGCAGCATCATGTGGACAACAGATTCTATTTGGGAACATGTATGTACAGATATGGACAAGTGCATACGTCTGTGCAGCCATAATTAGTGAAGAAAAGAGGTCCTGGATCTGAAGGAGAACAGGGAGGGTGTGTGTGGGAGTTTGGAGGAAGGGGAAGGAAGGGACAAATGCTGTGGCTAAATTATAATCTCAGAAATAAACGGCAAACATGGCCCCCACAAGAAGTCACGTTTTGAGGATTTGCAAAAGAAAAGCAGATCATTTGACAACTGGCTTAGTGCTCTTGAGAGAATCGGGGTAACAGGAGATGGGGGGTGAACAGAAGAGAAGTCCAAGGGTGGACTGATGGTGCAGCATGGAAGGGATCGGAGGACATGAATCTGCATGAACCTGCACTTTGAGAGACTGTCCTGTGGCTTGTCATTTCAGGCAGATCTGGGATGTTACCATCAAACAGACTCGTATTCTGTTTCCCATAGCAGCGGGGAGCGGACCCTCATAGGACTCAACAGCGGGTCTAGTGGCATTCCTAAACAGATCCAATAAAAGCGACTCTCTCTTCAAATTCCCTGGACTCCTTTGACCAAAGAAGTGGTATTTTCTAGGGTCGCTCCGAGTATTTGTGTGGTCTTTGGAATGGCCACCAGGGGGCAGCATGACCATCTCTGTCCCTGACCCTACCCAAAGTGAGATTTTAGTGTCTCCACCCTTAGTTGTAACTGATAAAAAGCCAGCATTATCTGCTAATCACGGGGGGGGGGGGGGGAGAGGGAGGGGGGAAGGGAGAGGCTAAACCAATCTGTCAAAAGTTTGTGTAACTCGCTTATTGCAATTTATACTGATTAAAATATCTGAAAAATAGGTCACATACACTCAAGACTTTCAATATCACATTTAATATGCATTAAAATGGAACAAATCTTCCTCTTATTTGCGGTATCTTTTCCTTGATGTAGGTGATCAAATTATACTCAAGCCTCCACTATATACTTTTCTGCAATGTTATTATGGTTCTCTAATGTATCCATTTCCTCGCCTGGTTATATAAGGATGAGGAACATGCACTGCGTGGCAAACCCATACTCTGCCCCTTCTGCTCTGATGTGAAAGCCCCACTCCGCCCCAAGCCCCATTGCATCTTCCAAGGCATCACTATTCCCAGCATGCTTTGCGGCATCATCTCTCTAAATTCGCCCGAGGACATGGGAGTGTGTTCATGGGTGGGCTTACATGTGGTCACAACATAACCACACTAGAAAGTTGTCAGTAAGTTCCCTGGAGTCCAGCAGGGAATCAATCAACAGTGTATCAGAATTTGGGACATAGTTTATCTCTTGATGTTTCAGGTTCGGTATTGGAAGCTAAGCTGTGTGTAACAACTTTCTGTTCCTAATCGTGTGGAGTCACCCACAGGAATGCGAAGTGAGGCGCTAAGAAGTGCTGTAGTGATATTTCATTTGTATTTTAATAAAGAAAACTTATCTGAAGATCAGAGAGTGCAATAGTCACATTGATCAGCCTTACAGAGCAGGCAGTGGTGGCACACACCTTTAATCCCAGTAGCCGCACTAGTTGCCATAGAAACTGGGAGGTAGTGGTACATACCTTTAATCCCAGCATTATATTATATCCAGAATACAAGACGGGAGGAGACAGCTCTCACACACAGTCTCGTTCTGAGATTGCTGGAGGCAGGATTGCCATTTTGAGGTAGATGTAAGAGCCAGTGGCTGGCTGTTTTGCTTTTCTGACCTTCAGTTGAACCCCAGTTTCTGTCTCTGGGTTTTTATTAATGGTGCTACAATGTACCCTCTTCTTTTGGGTACAGATGTTGACACTGGCTCTTAGTTTCCATGTGAAGAGCAGAGAAGGGTTTCCATTGCACAATGATTTTGTTAAGTTATTCCCTGATATACTCTGCCTGACAGTATCTAGGTGAGAAAAGCCATCTGACTGCTGTGCAGGCTAGACAGGAAGTGCACTCAGGAAGTGCACTCAGGAAGTGCCCCGAACCACACTTTCCATGGCTTTTTAGTAACTAACCTTTGTATAGCTTCTAATCCTATGTACAAATGTCATAATTAAGTTTTCCTGGAAAACAAAAGCGTATTTAAATTAAAATGAATTATTTAAATAAGAGAGCACATTTACCGATTTAACAATTATAATTCTGACACTATAAATAAGTGAGGTTTACAAATGGCATGGGCTCTGCTCTCATGAGCGTGTGCAAATGTGAGGACTCAGGTCCCATCCATTCCACCTCGGCACACCATTAAATACACAAAAGCTGCCTCTGACATTCTCTATTTGGCCAAGCTAATGAAGAGGCATTGGGAATTCCATCAATATTTCCCATGTTCTCAAAAATAACTAGGAAACACTTGGTCACATCCAAAAATTTATCATTTCTTTCCAAAATGCGCATTAAAGAAGAAAAAGCATCCCAGAAAACGTCTGTCATGGAGATAACTGGGCAATTCTTTATCTTTGGAACTCTTCCAGTTCCAGTTATTAGCAACTGTGCTCCAGTTGCCATCATCGGTTGGCGGATGAATAAGGAATAAAGGCAAAAGATGGAAACCTCACGGTTGATGTTCGACGCTGCTGCTAGTACTGTGGGGCTCCATAAGACAGAACCGAAACACAGCCCCCAGTTCTCCCAACCAATGGGGTCGCTCCTCCTGATACACTCTCATATCAGACCTAGAGACAAAGGCAAGAGAGGGTCCTAGAGAAAGTTCAGAAAGGATGTAGCTGATTGGAGGATGAGGAGTAGGGAAGGGAAAGAAGCAAAGCAACCAGCCTGTAAGACTTTCACACTCTCGTGAGACATCTGAGCCCGCAGAACTGAGGGCCACTGGGAGTCCACGGATAGGATTACTATGCATGCAGGATACTATGGGCTGATCCAGAAGAACGCTGCAGTTTTATCCTCGAACCCCCTGAGTTTCTCCCCAGTAAACCACATCCTGTCTAGCGACAGTCACACAGCTCTTTCTGTGGTCCCCTCCATCCCGTATACCATCCAGTCCCATATCCCTCATCAGTCTTCAGATTACTGCAGCTCAGTATGACCTCTGTGGAGGACCCTGACAGACCTGCCTGGTGGTGGACTCAGAAGTCTCGACACGCGGAAGCCCTTTGAGATAACAGGTACAAGTTGCTCTAGGCTACTGCTTTCCAGAAGAGAAGGTCTAGAGATGGGCAGGTGACCACTGAAGCTAAGAGAACTCCCACTTGTATCAAATGTTCTCTAGAGCCTGAGCATGGCTTCCTGTGAGCCCAGGGGCACCAAAAAAAATCCTGTTTACGGGTGTGGTTCATGTCTGCCTCATCTGTGGCACTCAAGCTATCTTAGAGCAAAGCAAACTAGGTTCCTTCCAGCTCATGATTAACAGCTGCTTCTCAAGGATGGGGAAGACTTGCACATGGCATCTCCTACGTCTTCTCTATGGGGAAGGCTATCTGTAACCCGAACTACAAATGGTTCTGTACTGTCCAATCCAGGAATGGCAATTAGGTCTTTATTTCAAAAAGCTGTTTATAACCATCTTGTAACCCTACCTTTGTTCCGAAGGGGTTGTTGTGGCTACCTTGTTATGGAGACCTTGTAAGCACCCGATGTCTTTGTGTCAGGAGGGATTAACTTGTTATGCTCATGTCCTGTTTCTCTAATCCCGCCTACGTGGACTGTCAAATCCCCCATTTGTCACCCTGTAGCCCTGAGCTATAAAAGTCTTGTTTTCCTCCCATCCAGGGTTGACTTCGCAAACCCTGCCTTAGCAGGAGGCAACTCATGTAGAAAACTGAAAAGGCTTGCTTTAATTAATTTGGCCATGACGATTTGGGTCAGTGGTCTTTCCCCTCCCATCTTTGGGATTAACATACTCTTGAATGACTCAGTGTGTAACAATTTTTACTTAAAATTGTGCCACATGTCAGATGGAAAACTGAACATAAGACTGTTTACACACGGCATCTCCTACGTCTTCTCTATGGGGAAGACTTGCACATGGGATCTCCTACGTCTTCTCTATGGGGAAGGCTATAACATACCAGAGTTCACAGCCTTTCTCCATGATTCTCAAATCTCTGGTCTCTAACGTACAAATTGTGTATTTCAAATTCATCAAACGTCAATAACCAAAAGAGAGAACCCATTTGTTCACTGTAAGTCAACAGCCCACACCTGGGATGCTAGTTTACTAATACAGGACACATCCAAATATGGACTTCACTGACTTCATCTGGGCTTTGTAAACTTCCCAGGAAAGGTACAGCGATTACCTTGTCAAACCTCCGCTGTGTGGCTCAACAGTGGCCGTATCGCCTTTATCCTCTAGCAACATTTAATGGCGCAGTCTCTCTTTTCAATCTCCCACTGTACATTAATTTATTAATTTCTTACTGGTGAAAAGCGAATATCTGAAAGCATTTCTCCCCTACAGCCCTCCTCTGATGGACAGGCAGCTGTCTCCTGGGTCCTTGCCTCCTTTAAGAGTGCTGTGGACCAGAAGCATGGGTGAGGGTTTTCTGCCTGAAGAAGGGCTCTTGCCCTTGCCTGGAGGCTCAACAGAGCCCTAACCTGGGGTAGGTAAAGAAGCCTGCGCCGTAGGGAGAGGGTGCATACTCTTGTGGAGTCTGCACTGTGTCTGCACACAGTGTCTATGCGTTGCTTCATGGATCATGCATGCAGGACCTGCAACAGAAAAACATCAGAGTAGAGCATGGCTGGCAATGTCTTCCCAAAGGAATCTCAGAGACCACAGAAAGCAAAACAGGGAAGAGACAGGGGGCAACCCAGTCCCTCCTGACTCCAGCTGTGGCCTGCCCCGACTGGGGACTGCTAAGACTTCGTGGGCAAAGTCTAGCTTGCCTGCAGCTTCTGTGTATTGAAAATAATGCAGCAGCTTAGAGCAAATGCTTTTGTTTGTAAGGTTTGGATGAGCATTATTCCTTATTCTAAATACCGGTAAAAGAAGGGTGTCACACAGAAAGGGTGCCTGGAAAACTTCCCTTCACAGTATTCTTTCCCTTTTTCTCACTCTTGCTGTGGCTTTTGCCAGGCAGGAAATCTTTCCTTGGACCCCTCCTCCCCTGTCTGCAGTTTCCTTCTTCCTGCCTCTTCCTATTTTAATGAGATAGAACGTAAAATGCACCAGGTAGTAAGTTCTGGACTGTATGAGCAGTGATCAAGAGCTCAGCAAAGCACCCTTCTGTTTTTTCTTCAAAACAACAACAAAAAAAGTTGTGCTTTTTCTTTTCCCCCAAGAATAAACAGAGTTATTTAAATGTGAATTGAACATCCCTGAAGCTCTTGTCCCTAAGAAAAACCATAAATGTCTAAAAGACTCCTGGCTCAGAATAGGTGAGCTACAGAGGAACCAAGGGCGGTGTCTTTTGCTAGTACCTGCTCTGGATCTGGTTAACAGCTTGTATGTCAACAGGAAACATTTGTAACATGGCCAATTTAATGGTCACATTCAGGCTAAACACTAGACGCACTGCGGTGTGAGTTTGGGTTATTCTGAAGAAAAAATTCAAGAAAAAATTCTGTAGATGGCTTTTAATATTACTAGTTATAAAGACTATAAACAATTTTCACCAATTCTAATTCAACATGATGGGTAGTTGAGCTACAGATTTCAAATACGTAAAAAGTGTTTGTGTTAAAAACTAAAGTTAGGCAAAGAGTTATTAACTAACCAACTAATTAACCAACTAACTACTAACCCTGCCAGAAACATTTATATAATTGTTGAAAAACAAGACAGTTATTGTCTTGTTTAAATGGGGTGTCATTGACAGAGAAACAAACGGTATATTGATAACCCTGAAACATATCAAACAGCATGGTTTCGCTTTTTAAAAAATGACCTATAAAAAGGAAGGTGTCATTTTATTTTTTTGTCCTTAGTAACCATTTGGATTAGGGGTATTCACCACTGTGGGTTGGCAAGTCATTGTTGACAGCACTTGTGTTAGCTGGGCCATTTCCAAGGTAAAGGGCTTTTTTTCCCTTTAGAGGATGCCTTGCATGCTACAGGTGGGTTCGTGTGGGTAGAAGACCCCATTTCTTATTCGACAAGAAAAAGCAAATTCTTGTTCTTCAGAGCAATAACCCAGACATAACTGTGAAAGAAGGCTGCCAATTAATTATAGCTTCTTCTGTTACCAAGGGAACGGCCAGCAACAAAGACAGTGACTTTCGGGGTCCTCGTCCCAAACTGGCCTGATTTTGTTATTGCTATAGAAACTCTCCGCTGTTTCCTCAGAAGCCTCTAGAACGTCTGTCTCTGCAAAGCCAGAAGGACCAGTTCTGATGCTCTGCAGGTCTTACTGCACTGATAGTGAGCACTAGGAAGCTTCCATCTAAGGAGCGAGCTGGAGGGAACAAACAGAACTCACAGTGTGGAGAAGAGACAATCCCTGTTTCACCACGTGTCTGTCTCGGGACCTGTCTGCCTTTCACAGAAAGGATGCCAAGGCCAACATGGCGTCTTCTACCAGCCGCCACCTCCATCCAACACTCGCAGAGTGCTGCTTCTAAGCAGTAGCCCCCCTTCACTCTTCATCCAAGAACCTGTCTGATTAATTGCACCCCAGCCTGATGGCTTCTTTATTCAACACCTGTTCAGAGTTAATCAAGCTTCAGACAAATGACATGCCCTAAGACAACCTATTGCAGAATAGCTGCTATTTAGAGACAGATGATAGACTGGGCGGATCACATGAGATTCCCACTCAGGGATGAGACTGAAAAGTCTCCGTTAAACCGCTGTGACATGGAGGCACCAGCAGTGGCCAGACGGAGATGCAGAATCTCTGGGGACCTGGGTTCTCCCAGTTTAGGAGGAACATCTTTTGATGTTCAGAAAACAAAGCTTGCCCGTGCCAGGATTGTTATTCGTTATTTTAATGGCAGATATGAGCCTTGTTTGCGCTACTGGGAAAAATCACGTATTCTTCTAAAGTCATGCTCTTGAGTATCTTTATGCTTGTTGGAGATCACCATTTGAGACATGTTGGATGCATTAACTGAATGCGTCGACGGGAACAATAACTCTTAGAAATCAGCGGTAATTTCAACAAGTCTAGTCCTGTAATTAAAATTAACCTAGCGTGAAGATGCCCAAAATCTCTTGGGTTTCTTTTCCTTTGCACACCTGGAATTCAGTGGCTTCTCTGTCTCGTGCATATTTTTTGAACCTTCAAATTCTTTTTTATTGATTGTTATTGCAAAAACAGGAAATGATGAAGGCAGGCAGGCAAACCACACTTGAAGAAGTCAGAAGGACAGGGAAGAAAGAAAGTGATGCTGATGTTGACTGGTCAGGAGTAAAATGTGGGGACCACAGACACACACACACATGCACACACACACACATACACACATGCATGCACAAGCGTGCACACACACATACACACACATACATACATGCATGTACACGCAGGCACACACACGTAAGCACGCACATGCAAGCACACACACATGCACACACATGCGCACATACACACACACACACGAGCTTACGGTAGCCCACAGGCATGTGCCAGGAGAAGCTGGCCCAACCCCTCCCAGCTAAAGACAAGTGCATTTCTAGCTTCAAGTCTGTGCTCCACTGCTTTTTCCACGCCAGAAAACAGGCTCCAGCATGTGGCTTATTTTCTCTTCTACCTCTTCTGAATTCCTTTTTTATTAATTTTTTTCATACAATATATTTTTATTGTTTTCCCTCCTCTCCAACTGCAAACAGATCCTCCCCACCTCCTTATCTTCTCTCTCTCTTCCTCTCTCTCTCTCTCTCTCTCCCCGAATATCTCAAATCCTTGCCACCTCTCTTGGTTTCTGAAGGGGACTTCTTACTGCAGTCGCCGTATGTACATTCTAACCATGGTGGATTCTTTGTTTTTCTATGTCCCCGAGGGACCGGCCCTACACTTGCACTCAGCCCATGTGACACTCTATGCTAATATGTTTCAGTGACTCCCTTGGCAAACAGAATTAAATACAGCCTCTTTAGCAAAGGTTACAGAAACCTACCTACTGTCTGGATCATTCTAGAACCTTCAGAATGGCCCCAACCAATCCAGTCCCTGCCACCTTCCCTTGCCTGAGGCCATGCTGGCCTTCTTGCCATCTTGCTCAAGGCTCAGACCCTTCCTTTTACTACCACATAAAATGATTTTTCATCAGACCGTTTTGTTAGACTGTAAGCAAAAAATAAATAAATAAATAAATAAATAAATAAATAAATAAATAAATAAATAAAAAATGGTGCTTTTGGTTTTTTGAGACAGGGTTTCTTGGTGTAGTCTTGGCTGTCCTGGTACTAGTTCTGTAGAGCAGCCTGGCCTCAAAATCATCCTCCTCTGGCTCCTGAGTGCTAGGATTAAAGGTACACACCACCACTGCCTGGCAACGATAAGCAACTTTTAAGAGTTGGAAAGCAGTATGCCACCACTATGTTAAGCCATTAAAACTATCTTTGAATGTTAACATTGTTCCTTTCTTTACTTTCCATTTAATAGTTACAACCGTGCACTCCTGAAAACACTAACTAGTGAAGCAAGAAGTGTGAGACCCCCTACAGGAGAGGTTCTCAACCTGTGGGTGGCAACCCATCTGAGGTCACATATCAGATCTCCTGCATATCAGATCTCCTGCACATCAGATCTCCTGCATATCAGATCTCCTGCATATCAGATATTTACATTATCATTTATAACAGCAGCAAAATTCCAGTGATGAAGCACCAACAAAGATAATGTTGTGGTTGGGGTCATCACAACGTGAGGACCTTTATTAAAGGGTCACTGCGTTAGGAAGGTCTAGAGAGGGTGAGAACAACTCTCTTCCTTGGTTGGCTTTTTGCTCCAAAATTTTGTAGCAACAAGGGTTTGAAATAGGATATTGGCCAAAATCATTTTCAAACGGATGACATCCCACATGTTTAAAATGGGCTCTTTGGTACAAGCCACATGTACACAGTACATGTATGAGAGTGTACACCAATATTGATAGCTCTTTAGGAAGTGCCCATCTTAGTAACACCAACAGAAAGAAAGAGTTGGGCTTAGCATCCTCATTTGTATACTGGACCTGCATCTCTTCAGAACTATGGTTTTGTTTATTCATTTTACAACAGTTTTAGATTGTACAGATGGTTTTGGGATCAATGTCTTTCTCCAGCTCCTCCTAATATTGGTATATATAATATAACATAATATAATAAAATATAATATAATCACAGTCTGTCGGAGCCGAGAACAAACAGTACTAATACCTTGCTAGCTCACGATATTTTACTCCCACTGCTGACTTGAGGACCCCACGCTGTTCTGTGCACCCCTTGTCCTGAGGTTCCTCCCACCTGCGACACTGGTCCACCTTCCCTCATCTTTATGGCCGTGAGATATTTTGAGAGCTTGCTCAGTTACTGGATGTGATAAAGTATGGGTCTCATTTCAGCAGTGAACACTAAGAGCAATATTGCCTTGAGGGCAGGTCCGTCTTTTGCTTTCCCGGGAATTATTCCCGCCCTCTCCTGTGGTTCATCAGCTTGGGGCTAAGTGGCTGGTGTGGGCTCGGCTTCAGAGGATACACACGGTGTGAAGCAGACATTGGGAAGCTGCAAAAAGGAGATGAACTGCCTGCTCAGTGTCCCAAGACAACAGTGCAGTGCTGTGCATGTGTGTAATCTATGACCACGCATTACAGAGATGGCAAGCCAAGACTGACCGGTGCCACACATCCATCCTACTTCATTTTCTACAGGCTGAAAATGCTACAAGTTAGTAGATGCGCTTATTCCAAACTCTCCATGACCCCATTACACTGTAAAGATTCTTCTTTTGAGCATGAACCTGCAGGGCATCTGCAGCGTTAAAATGGCGACCCCACCCTGGTGGAAGCGGCAGTCACCGAAGGGCTCTGCCATCACAGCTCACGGTCCACTGGAGGAAGAAAATGGTTAAATGATCTCCCGAATACCTGTCTTTTGGAAATATATCCATTGCTTTTATAATAAACAATTAAGTTGGGCACATCTTAGTCTATTTATAGCACCTAACTTGCAATGTCAGATTTCACCTCATTAGCAAACTAACTTTCTAGTATACAGCTGAAGCGATTAGGATTCCACAGGCCTATCGCATTTACATAAATAGCAGTCACTGGATAATTCCTTCTGTGCCTTTGACATATAAGGGTTACTTTTGATCTTTCTATTTAATTCTAAAGCAATCAAAAGTAGGAAGCTCAGTATTATAGAGCTACACACATTCCACAAAGAAATTACCTTTCTTCCCCCCTCCCCAAAGGACATAATTGATGCTTCGCCCCTGTGATTGCAGAAGCCTGTTTTTCGGGGATAACAGGCACACCCAAGAAGAGAGAACTTGCAGCAGGAAGGACAGTTTATCTAGAAAATTCATTACATCTGGAATGTGAGCATGATTCACTTTAAATTAAAAAAAAGATGCACTTCTGAAAACTAAAAAGCAATTCTAAAACTAAGAACAGAGATAATTTTATTGTGTCATTTTTAATTCCCTTTCTCCAAAGAATTTGCTTTATAATTCATATCATCTGCAGACAGCACAGTGCTCAGCCATGCTCCTGCACAGTGTCCACACCTCCTGTACCCTTAGTGGGTGAGATTGGGCTTCTCATTGTGTTCTGCAGATATCTTGGGAGTTTATTGCCAAATCGATTCAATAATTAACACAATTTTAAACAAACAAGTTGCTCTGAATTTTTGTGATTTACCTGCCCCCCCCCACAATTTATATCTCTTTAGCTACGGAAATAAAGTCGTATTTGATGTCCACTTACCAGTGAATGGATTATCATTTAATTAAGTACAGCTAAGCAATGCATTTCTTTCCTAATCAGATATAGGTGATGTGAACATTCTGGATTGATTTTTTTCCCATTAGCTCTCCCACCTGTGCATGTAAATTCGATAAGAACAAAGCACGCTGGGCCAGCGTGGTAGGAGTGAAAGATTAAGAACGAACAGGCTGAATCCGTCTGGTACAAAAGGAGAACAAAGCAAAGACATTTATAGACTCCTTGCTGAGGCAGGTGCCAAGGGAAAACTGATGTCTTCCTGATCGCGCTGTCCAACGGGGGCTGAGGCTACCACGGCTCAGCTCCATCCCACACTTGGCTGCCAAGCTTCCAGCAGACCCATCCTTCCCTGAAAATCTGTCTCCCAATCTGTAGAGAGATGATAGCATCCATACCTGCCTTATATGGTTGTATAAATTAAGTTATATCATCAAAATAAAGTGAGCCATGGTAGCACTGGCACAAATTAAGACCTAATTAATTGCTAGCTCTTATTCCCATCATTATCTCAAAAGTTAGTTACATAACTACGCCTTATCATTTTAACCTCCAACAGAAAACACAAGAATTTCTCCTTTCTTTCGCTCCTTCTAAATACAGAATTTATCAGTTTAAATCTACATCATGTCTGTTGTGAAACAGGGTAAATAAATTTTTGAATCCTTGGATATCAATTTACATAGAAAGCTACTTAAAATGACAGGTCCTGGCTGATGACAGGGATTAGCTGGCAAAGGTGCTTGCTGCCAGCTCGACTACTGGAATTCAGTCTCGGGGACCTCCATGGTGGACAGAGAGATGGAATTTCCTCCGCTTGCCTTCTCGCTTCCGCAAGCACACGGCCACATGCCCACGCACACACATAATAAATAAATAAATGCAATATGCTTCTATCACTGGCTTCAGGCTGTTTTGCAGAACGTGGTTCTGTTTATGCAGTAATAGGCAATCTGTGTGTGCTGATCCTCAGTACACAGTGTTTAAAAAAAAATCGTTATTTCTGCATCCTAGGCCCTATCGAGTGCTGTTTCTTGGGATATTTTTAATTCTTCTGATTTACGTGCGATGTTAAGTTGAACAGAAATGACTCTCCTTAATTAAAGTCACACTCACAATAATCAAAAAATAATGATTCCTAGACCATAAACCATCTGCTGTTTATACGTAAAGAGAGGCAGACAAGGGTACTAGGAGTTGTATTAAAAGCCAGGAAGTTGTAGGCAAAGCCAGGAAGGTTCCAGGGTTTTGATTTGGAACCGGGAAGACGATCCCTGTCTGAATGACTTCACACCTGTTCCTATCAGACGCTGCGGCACGTAGTATTATCTGTGTGTTGCTTCTTCACTAAGAGCTTGGTTAGTAAACTTGACATTTGAAGTGAAAGGAAAAAAAAATCACCTCAAAGACAACTCTGCAGAGAATTTATTTCCCCAAAGATGAATTAGTAGAAGTAACTGACTCCTAACAAAATGAGTCACAAAGACAAATCAGTCCATAACAGCGGTCGATCAGGGCAGTTGGTAGGGCGGGCCCTGGTTTCCTATTTCCCCCACCTCATCAGCTTAACTGATGTGACAGAGAGTTACACTTCTTGGACGCTGGTGGATTGGTCAGCATCGTGACAGGGCTTGCTTGTACACCACACTTCCCATGACACAGAAACACCTTCTTAAAGTCCTCAGTGGGAAATGTTTGTCAAGAGCCCCACATCCAGCTATTGATTCTCGGTGAGGTCCTCAATTCCCGAGCCTCGTGTTGCTAACTCTGGGACCTGTGACAGTCACCTGAACACTGCCACAATACAGAAGTGCCTTGAGGACCTGGTTGCTTTACTATCCTAATGGGGCTTTAAAAACTATGATCAGGAACATCTCACTAGCCACTTCCAACAGTTTTCTGGAGTATTCCATTCAGGAACTTAACTACACCTCAAAAACTTGTTTAGGTTAAACTCAAAGAGCCTAAAGGAGCCCAGGGAAGGCGTTCAGGCTGATGGGTTGTGAGACAGAGAGAATCCAAGTGAGAGTGTTCGGGAGAGACAGACTACAGACAGCTCCTCATGCAGGAGCATCCGAGACCAAAAAATGTCACCTTCACCTACAAAGGCCACTGTATGGCTATGATGTGCATTCTGGAAGAAGTAAAACAAGAGCTACTAGCATCTGCTCCGGTCGCTGCTTCAGAATTAGAGGATTGGTGGCAGATGGGTACATTTCTGGGTAGTGAAATGGAAACCCTGGATACAGGCGTCAGAGCCGTCTTAAAGGTCGTAAACGTTCAGGCGTGTTATTGGCAATTTCGTCATTCCCTAGAGTGAGGGACTGTGAACCCTTTCAAACTGAGACATATTTCTGCATTGCTGCTCTAACCCGTATGAACGGATTTGTCCTGTTCAATGGCCACAGGTGAGATGTACCATCCAGCTGAGTTCTGCCCCCAGTTTATTCCATCGCACGACACCCAGACACCAGTTCCCTCTGAAAGTGTATAAAGCTGAAGCTGCCCAAATACGACATGACTTCTCTTCACACACTTAATGGGCTCCTGTCAGCTTCAGCTGATTGGGGGTCGCCCCTCCCTGTCGGCTGTTCTCTTTTTGACTCGAAAGCAGTCTGCTAGATTGGGGGTGGGAGACATCTCCAAGGAAAGGTTCTGGAGACTGGAGACCTGTTCAGAATCTGAAAATGAGCCCCCTCTGCCCCACACATACCGTGACACCACGCTCAAGATCAATTCTGCTCTATGGCAGACATGTCCATGATGTCACAAAAGGCCAAGCCTTTCTAAAAGCTGGCGGCAGAATTACAGACAGAGGCTGTGTCCCTGGTTTCTAGGTCTGGAAACTGAATAACTAACCGTTTAGGCAGGTTCTCCAATTCTACGGCAAATCGGATAAAAGGCATACATATTTTCACATTCAAAGCTGCCTCGTGCTTCCTATTCAATTTAAAAGGGAGGGTTGGCTTCTCTGTAGTCTCCGGGGCCATCTCCACTGTTCCCTTCTCCATCCTCGCTCTCCGAAGCGGCTTTGGCTGCCCCCCCCCCCCCACACACACAGCCCTCAGCACACACCTTGCTGGCTCCCTTCCTCACCGGGAACACCTGAGCTCGCTAGCAGTGCCAGTCTTCCCCATTGATTCTCCAAAACAAACAGATTCCTCATCTTTGGTCTTTGTATTAAAGGATCAGAGGCCCAATGTAATGCTCCCAGAGTTTCTCTTATAGTGCTTAATCATTTATAGCGCAGAGCATTTGAAACAGACTCGAAATAGACTTCTTTGCAACTCTGATCTCCTGTAAGAGAAAAGCCATCATGTATGTTTTATGACCCAGAATATTTTATGTCCACTGACCAGGGCACTGTGCTGAGATGTGAAAGCTTAGACATCTCTATTCTATGAAGGGAGCTGGGTTCGCACCTCCTTTGAAGGGTGCAGTGGGCTACCGGGCCATGCTCCTGCATCACTGTGTGCAGTTACTTTTATCCATACGCTCATCCTTTGCAAATACATCAATATCGGGAAGAACGGTTCTACCAGTCAGACAATGGAAGCATTTCATTTAAACAAGACACAGCTGTCCTACTGAACACCCACAAGAACCAATGCATCTTTCCCTGGATAGAGACGCTGTTGCAGGGTGTTCAGTTAGCTTCTTCCAGCCAGTAAAAGTGAAGCCTACTTCTCCACATCTTCTAAAAACACAGATGTTGGAGGGAGAAAGAAGCCCGAGAACAAAGTTTGTCTATGGCTGCAATCCCACATGAACTGGACTTTATCTTACTCTCAAGGACCATAAGATCCTTCTGGTCAACAAAGAAAAAAAAATGATAAAGAATTAATAAACAACTCTCAAGACAAGGCATCCACACCTCTAGGGAACTGCATGATGACAATATTCTTTCTAAGCTGTCCCTTCACACATGTGAAAAACCAGAAGCCATGATAATTCTGCAGTCAAAAGAAAACAAGTCAAAAGCACGATACTAATAGTAGAAAAATGAGAAAAAAATCAATAGGTCAGTACATTCAAGATTTTTTCAAGAGCTCGTGAAATACCCAGTCTACTGGGACCACCAAAGCCTCTGAGATGAGGTGCGTGCAGATGAGGGATGTGGATGCAGATACAGTCACCACCTTGAACCAGTAGATATCTGGTGACAGATCATCAGAAAGCTTCTTTCTGTTTTATGTCCTTTCAATTCTCTTCTGTGGGGGTGATTTAATCCTTCCTGGGGAGGGGGGATGATATTCATCATGGGTTCCAGAAAGTGCACTCTGTCTTCTCAGGTGATGAAAGTGTTTGCTCCTTTGATTTCAAGCCACAACGCTCATTCAAGAAGCACAATCCCCACACCAACAAAAGAGTAGCAAGGGGCACACTTTGAGGAAGCCACGAGAAACCTCAGTTTCTCGGTCATGGCCATCCCTGCCTTTCCCTACTTGTCTCCCTGTCTTGCTGAATTCCCGTATTGAATTCATAAACCGAGTAGCTGGCAGGAAGTAGGTATTTCTAGCTGGAAATAAGTAGATGTTTCTAGTGTGGCAGCATGGGGCCCTGCCCTTCCTCTGTAGTCTCCGGGGCCATCTCCATTGCTCCCTTCTCCATCCTTGCTCTCCGAAGAGGCCTTGGTTGCCCGCCCCCCACACAGCCCTCAGCACACACCTTGCTGGCTCCCCTCCCCACCGGGAACACCTGAGCTCGCTAGCAGTGCCAGTCTTCCCCCACTGATTCTCCAAAACAAACAGATTCCTCATCTTTGGTCTTGGTATTAAAGGATCAGAGGCCCAATGTAATGCTGCCAGAGTTTCTCTTATAGTGCTTAATCATTTTATAGCACAGAGCATTTGAAACAGAGAGTCACTGCTGTGGGTCTGCTCACCTTGGCCAATGAATCAGTGGCACAGTCAGGGAAGGGGCATTCTTGCCGAATCCTCAGTCATCTGGGTGCTCACAGACTCCATTACAAGCAACTCTATTGATTCAGCTGCATCAGTTCCTAGCACCACACCCAAGCGCATGAGCACATGCACTTAACAAAGTTTTTAATGCACTCTATGTGTATGCGCGTGTGTGTGTGAGTATGTGTGTGTGTGTGTGTGTGTGTGTGTGTGTGCAAGAGCAAGGAAAGAAAAGGGCAGAGGGAGGAGAGAGATTGAGACTTAATTTGATCATTCTCAGATTGGTTTCTTTTCTGTGTGTTCAGTTCACAGCCTGTGTAGAGGTGGTAGTTTTTGCCTTGGGACTTTTGGCGGGTGCTTGGTAAACACACTTCTGTGTCATGTTCTGTTGCACTAGGGTACAAGATCTGTAGAAAGCAGAAAGGGAGGGCCAATGGCTCGGGAGAGAGGGAAGGTAAAGACAGCCTCGAGGGTCTGGGTAAATAAGGGCTAACTTTAGGGGGCCAAAGATGCGCCACGTGCAATATAACAAGGTCCAAAGGAAGTGAGAGAGATGGAAGGCAGAAGGGAGGAAATTTCCCTCCTCCACAAAATCTAACAACCTGAGTTTCTCTAAGGCCTCTGTGTGAAGGCATGGATTCCAAGCCAACACGAATGGGAAGTTTGGGGAGGGAGGGGGGCGAGTGGGAGGGTTTTAGATCGCTGGGGGGGGGTCATACTAGAAGGGGATCCACTCATGTCCTCTTCCCTCCTCTCTGCTTCCAGCCCTAAGGCAAGTACAGTGTACTCTAGTCCAAGGCAAGAGCAGCAGCCAATCACAGAGAGGTGCCTCAGAAACTGTGGGACAGCGCGGGAATTTTGCATGGTTTGAACCTGCGCAGGGCTTGTGCACGTCACAGGCTCTCCGAGTGTGTATGTGCGCCAGCCGTATTATTCTAGAAGACGCTTCTAGAGGATCCAGTCTCCTTCGTGTCCACACCCTCTAGCTCTTATCCTTCCTCTTCGGCACACTTGCCTGAGCCCCAAGGGGAGGGGCATGATGCTGACATCCTGTGTAGGACCGGATGTGCACTGTCCAGTTGACTCCGTGTCGATTATCATTTACTGCAAGGATAAGCCGGGAAAGTGGATGTTTTCCAGAGAAATATCGCTGGTATAGCAACCACACTCAAGGGAAGGACACATACTTAGGAATGGCTAGTCAATACAAAACAGAATCTGTGATCTTTTGTGTGTGCCTTTTTGTTCTCTTTTATTTGTTTTATTTTAAGTTTGGTTTGATGTTAAACTTTAAAAGTTTTTCCAAATTTCTTGTTTGTTCTGAGAGAGAAAGGGAGAGAAGGAATGTAAATTTGGGTGGGTAGGATGTGGGAGGAATTTGGAAATTGGAAATACAATAAGATTATATAGCTTAAAATTTTAAATTATTTTACAATTGTGTTTGTTCTCAATTGAAGCTTTATCTCTCTATAAAACTATGTGTAATTAAAGTTAGTTGGCTGACAGAAATTTTAAGAGAATTTGGTTTACATACATTTCCCTTTCTATATTTTTGTAAAAATTTATTTCAATTTAGGTGTGTGTGTGTCTGTGTGTGTGTGTGTTGTGCAGTCTTGGTCCTTCTTAGGTTATAATGAAGCATAGGGTCCCTTGGAGGTAGAGTTACAGGCATTTGTGAACTGCCCAGTGTGGGTGCTAGGACCCAAACTCTGACATGCCCGTAGAGCAGAAATAGCTCTCAACCTCTGAGCCATCTCTCCGGTCCTTGAGTGTTTTGAGCATCAAAAATGATGGATTGTAAGATCCTGTCTAAGATTATTACGACTGCCATAAAAGAAAATCACTGCGTGATAAATGACGAGTAATTTGCATTGAAGCACCTGCTACAATGCAGTACAGCCCCAAGCGGAGGCAATCTCATCGGGCAGCACGTTGCTGAGGCCCTCCAGAGAGGGTGTACATCAGCAGCCAGCGCTTTTATAAGACGCTGTCTCTTTTCTGCTTAGTTACACTCTATCCAGTGAAGTCCTATGCCCAGGCATGCCCAGGGGAAGGTATTAATTAGACACTATCATCTCCATATTACTTGAAAACACTAGTTCAGTAGCTTATTAGAATAATTCTTGGACATATTTCTGCAGCTTTCCAACTCACTCTGGCAGGGAGTAGCTAATGAACTTGAGGGAAAAAACAGTCCAACAATTTAAGACACATAAGGCCTGAATAAAGCATGTCTTTTATAGATTAATCTTATTATCATGTGTGTGTGTATACGTGTGTGTATACATGTGTGTTTGTGTATATGTGTATATGTGTCTGTGTGGGTGTGCACCACATGAATGGAAGTGGCCACTGAGGCCAGGAGAGGTTGTCAGATCCCCTGTAATTGGAGCAAGGCAGTCGGGCGCCACCTAATACAGACCTTCATCTCAGCTCTCTGCAAGAGCAGCAAGTGTTCATAATGGCTGAGACATCTCTTCAGTCCTGAATTGGATATTTTATTGTCGAAACTGCCTCTGTAATTGTAAAGGATTTGTAATGTGTCCAAACAATGTGTCACTCAACCTGGGACACTTTGGAGAGTGAACGGCGAGGGACATGACCGGGTGAGCTTAGACAACACACGTAAACTAAGGTCTTCTAGGGCCTGTGTCTACATGGTGTCTGTCCAGTGCCAGGGGTGAGTGATAGCAAACCATCTAATTTCACCAGGAAAATGTTCCTTTAAAAAGATTTATTGTTAAATCAAATATACTTCCAGAGTTACCATGCACTGTTAGCATTCTTGAACCTTCAAAGGAAATCACTCTGTTGCAGATTCTTGTGCTCATAAAAACATCCATGACGGGTTTCCACTGGAGAAAATACAAGGAGATAATTACGGACAGTAGGGCACCGGCCAGAAATGTATGGGTCATTCTGGGTGGGTGGTGTCTGGGAGAAGCAGCGGGAACAAAAGCAAAAAAAAGTACGGAGGGAAGGCTAGAAGACCCGGTGATTTACCGTCAGTTACCATCAGCAAGAGCTGCAGAGAAAGTGACAAGTGGAAGTCGTAATGGGCAGGTCTAAAAATGTCCTTTCACTGAGTTAGAGGCATATTTTAACCTCCTATTATGTGCAAGGTGCGAAGAGAGATGCAAATATATAAGGCATTGTTTCCTGTAGGAAATAAATAGTGAGATTTGGGAAAGCAAGGTGAGAAATGAAAATGTCGATTCTGAAGAGCGCTTCTATTTAACAAGAAAAACCAAGCTGATCGGTGACTGCCCATCTCAGCAGCCAGCTGAAAACGTTTCTTTAGACAGGAGATCAAATCACATGTTATTCTGATTGAACCGTGTCTGCATTATGTGCCTACTACCATCTGAGCTGCTCGCTGAATCGACTAGTTTCTGATCCATTGTCAGATCTGCTGAGGGTCGGAGGGGGGCTTTAGAGAGCGAGCTCTTCCGACACTAAAGTCGCAGCCATGTCCCAGGGAGCGGATGACAGCCCTCCTGATGGCTGAATCTCACAGGAAGATGTAAGCAGCACAGACGTCCTGACAGTGACCAAGGAATGTCTAAGGCCAAGCCTTGAAAATCTGCCACCATAAGCTGTGGGTAATGTCAGTCTGTGTGCAAAGGGATCTCTGGACAGAGACAATGGAGTAAGAAGTTACCAGAATTCATTGACTTGTTTCAACCAGACTATTTTTACGTCCACATAGATGTGTGTAAAGCGTTCATATGGACATAGGGCAGTACATATGATCATGATAAAAGAAATCAAGGAGACTTTAAGGGCACAGCTAGGAGATGGAGTCTACCGTTAGCGGGGAGTCTAGCACATGGGACTCTTGAGTCGGAGGCCATAGCCAGCACTGTGTCCTACGCTCTGCCCCTCAGCTGACTGGCTTTGAGGTAACCATTTCTACAAGGAGTCTTAAAAGGAGACCATCTTGAACTCAGGACTATCCACAAGAATTGGAACGATTTGGGAAGAAAGGCTACGCGATAATACAGCGCAAGGGCTTAGTTTTGTAACAACACACACATTGTCTTCCCCGGGGCTGTGCCATGATTTACTCCCAACAGAACTGAGTGAAAGTTTGCCTGTTTCCCTAAAAATCTCCAGAGTTGGGTCATTCTAATGCCTTCAATTCACTGCTCTTTGGATAAATATGATGTGGACCATATTCTCAAATGATCACTTTCTGCCTTTGTACGTCCTCTGCTGAGGGGTCTACTACTACCTTTGACTTGATTTTTTTTTTAATAAATCAGTTTTATTGTTACTTGGGGCAGGGGAGAGAGGAAGACTCTCCTTGTCCCATCAGTTCCTTGTAGCATGTGGCTACGTCCCTTCTCCCTGATCTGTTTCCATTTGTTTCGCTGGGCCTGAGAGGTAACAAGAGGGTAAAGGACTCAGGAAACTCTCCGGAATCTCGGTTTGTTCAGTGTACTCCTGATATAGGAGTAAGCCTGTGTGCTGCCCAGTAATGAAGGAGACACAGCTGGAGAGAACCCTGCAGTTAAGATCAGGTTGTGGAAGATGTTGAAGGGGTGGAGCCCCAATCTGTGTGCTTACGTGTGTGTTGTCCATTAAACTGAACACTTTCTTCTCAGCTGTCAGACTTTGGAGACAAAGGGGAGTGAGAGGAGTCGGGGTCTTCCTGATGTTCCTTGCACTCCCGTGGTACTTCCGACGCAGACGAGCATGCTCAAGCATCACCCTGGTTCATCCAACCAAAAATTACTCTCTGGTATGGCTTTGCCCTTGGAGGCAAGTCCTCGGGTTCATGTCCAACATGTTTCCTAGTCTGTCTGAATTTCTGCCCACATTTTCGGAGTAGTTGTAACTAGTACACGGCTCCCTTGACTTTGACTTTGAAGCCTCCAGGACACATGGCATTGAGTTCACCTTTTTATTCCATGCTTGGCACACAAAAAAACCTGTACCCTTTCTTAACTTTAGGAGTAGAACCTAAGCCACAGAATCAGCCAAGTTATCTGATGGTCAAAGAAAAAGGGGGATTAAGAAGACATTTTGATGTATAATATTAATATGACTTTCTATTTATAGAGAATTTTCATATCCTCCAAATATCTCAGGGATTGGCATATGAGGCTGATGAAATAAATGATGGCCATCTTGAAAAGCTAAGTCTAAAAGAGTTACTATGCTATTATGTAATTTAGCTTGTTTTGGATGAACTTGATTGATTTTTATTCATCCCCTTTTCACCAACTTGACAATGTTCCAGAACCAGATTTAAAATGGCCAATTTTTGCTTTACCTTTACTGTGCTTTTCAAAATATAATTTTAGTATTTCCTTTCAGCGTCATAGTGAAGGGTTCAGTACTCATGTTTAAAAATCCATTCTGAAGGAGAGAGTAAGGAAGGCAGATTTTGTTTGTCTCCTATATGCCCTCTCCTATATGTCCTCTCCTATATGTCCTCTCCTATATGTCCTCTCCTATATGTCCTCTCCTATATGTCCTCTCCTATATGCCCTCTTCTATATGTTCTCTCCTATATGTCCTCTTCTATATGTTCTCTCCTATATGTCCTCTCCTATATGCCCTCTCCTATATGTCCTCTCCTATATGTCCTCTCCTATATGCCCTCTCCTATATGTCCTCTCTTATATGCCCTCTCTTATATGTCCTCTCCTATATGTCCTCTCCTATATGCCCTCTCCTATATGTCCTCTCCTATATGNTCTCCTATATGTCCTCTCCTATATGCCCTCTCCTATATGCCCTCTCCTATATGTCCTCTCCTATATGTCCTCTCCTATATGCCCTCTCCTATATGTCCTCTTCTATATGTTCTCTTACTACTTCAGCTAGATCTACAGTTACAAACCAGTCAGTGTCTCCAATAATTCAAACAGCTCTCCCATTTATCCAAAGTACTCAGAAAACTGATGCTACTTTCCCATTAATCCAGTAAGGGAGACATGGAGTCTTGCATGTGGGTATTTAGGACCCATTTCTCATAAATAGACATACAAAATATCTCAAATGGCACAGAATGAAAAATAAATATGAGCTACAGTCCTTGTGAATGTAAATCTCCTCACAGATGTTTCTGGAAGCTCACATGGATGTTTTCATTGCTGTCCTTGTGTAACACAAATGAGCAAATACGGCAGTTGGTCTTTACAGAACACAAAGTCAACAATAAGTGTTGCCTCTAATGCAATTTTTGTTTACATGTTATTGATGATAAGCAATTGATTTCACATCACAGCCAACTGATGAAATGGATTGGTATGTACTCAGAACCATCTGAACGTAATCAGGAATTGAAAGCTAGCAAAGCCATGACTAGGACATCCATCCAGTTTCAGGAAATTAGAGAAATAAAGCCATTATCCTCCAATATCATAGCTACTAGGAAGCTCTCTTTCCTCAGGGTTCCAAGTTTGCTACGTGTAAGGATGACGATAGAGAATAAAAAGAAGGTTCTGTGGTTAGAACAGAAAGTTGAGCAGATCCCTAAAAGATGGATATTTCTGCCTAAAGCCAATGCCCATGAATGGCATCCCCATAATCCGCAAAGCTAACTCTGCCACCTCAGAGACAACAGATACCTATGGAAACAAAGATAAAACTAGGAGGACCAGTCCCTCAACTTTTGCATATTGGGAAGCCAGTGATAGTGATAATCTGTATGCAAAATATACACTACAAGGAAGCTAGTAATTGTGCCATATTCCAGGAGTGTAACAGTGCTGTTGGAGCCTTTATATAAACATGGGTTTGTGTGTCTCCACACAAATAAACAATTGCTTTGACCATAAACAATTCGAACTCAAAATGTAGTGATATGTTTGGTAATCATAAATACATTCAAACTGCACTGGAATTTCCTGAAGAAAGTGAATCCAAGTGAACAAAAAGAGAGCCTTTATATGTGCATATTCTCACATGTGCACATGCACACACACATACACACACAAGTGCACACACACGCGCACACACATGTGCGCACACACACACACACACACACACACACACACTCTTCTGATGGCTCAGGTCCATGTCTTCTCATGTTTCTGGCCAGATCGCCATCGTGACACACTCATCTAGAACAGTGGATCTCAACCTGTGGATCCTGACTCCTTTGCAGAGGTTCAAATGCCCCTTCCACAGGGCTCACAGAGCAGATATTCTGTGTATCAGATATTCTCATTACTATCCGTAACAGTAGCAACATCACATGTATGAAGCAGCAGTGAAGATAATATCACAGTAGGGGATCACCACAGCATCAAGTCCGGCATTTAGAAATGCCGAGAACCACTGCTCTGGAGCATGCTGACCAGCCAGACCTTTGTTCACCTAGATCCTTTGCTTTCTCATTCCTGAAAGAATCCCGATCTTTCTCGGCACCATCTTCAGAGTTTAAAGTGATGGGAAATACCCTGAGATACATCGAGAGGGGAAAGTTAAGTTGAGAATACTCCTTAAATCCTACCATTGAACTATTTATATAAAAATGCCTAAGTGTTATGATCCTTCCTCTTTGAAATTAACATTGAAAAAGAGACCTGCTGGCTACTGTATAGGTGTAAAGTCCCAAAACTTAGAAAGCTGAGGATGTAGCATGAATTTCAAAGCATCCTAGAGACCAGACTTAGATCTAGACTAAGTAACTATAAAACAAAAAACAAAAACAAAAACAAAACAAACAAACAAAACCAAGGTGAGAAATAACAAGTAAGTTTTGGGTAACCTCTTGTTTCAAAGGTGCATTATTTATACCTAACAATTATTGGCTACATTTGTTAACAATTAATGATTTTTTTGAAAAGACAATAATGAGACAACAATGTCTCTTTTTAAATAACTGAACAAGGCCACAGTATAGCCTACAGAAACCACTAGAATCAACATGCTGCTACTTGTCCATAATGACACTCACTGAATACTGTATTTACTTTATGCTTCTACCTCAGAGTAGTATACTGAAGCATTTAATCGCTTAATTAGTGTTTCACTGATCCTCTATTTTTCAAACACAATTAGGCATATTAACATATATGAATTCAGCTTACTTTCAATTATTTATGCAAATTTAAGCATAGGTTGGGTTCTTTTTGTAACAGCGGATCATTTACTTCTGGTGAGTTTTCTTACATAATTCTGCTTACCTTAGGCACACTTTAGGAATAGCTTGCATTTAAAGGCTAAGCCTGAAGAAGAGTCTGGCATTCAAGTGCAATTCGTGGAGGTCTAAATGAAGACTTCCGGCTCAGAGTCGGGAGGTCTGGGCCAACCTGTATGTCTGGTAAGTTCCGGACTGACACCCTCATTTAGAGGGGACATTTGAGGAACCAGACTGTAGAAGTCAGCCTAGTCCTGCTTTTCTATTTCTTGCTGCCGCTGTTGGAATTTAAATGTGAGCTACCACTGTGGTTAACACTGACCAGCTGCCAACAATACCTTTATCATCAGGTAGTTCAAGCTAAAAGTCAGCCGATTCCTCCTGTTTCATTCCCAATCAACCTAAGAAAAGCAGAGCCTTAAAGACTGACTTCTGTTAATAGCCAACCATTTCACTTCTTTTTTTCCTGGCTGTCAACTAATACTATTTATTTTTAGCTTCAGTTTGGGAACGATTCAGGAAAAGTGGTCTCTGATGGTTCATCCCCAGAGTTAGCCTGACTGTGTTTGGAACCACTGAGGAGATGAACATGGCACGCCTGTAGGAGTGCCTATGAGGAGGACTTTGGAGAGGACTAACTAGGCTAGAGAGACCCACCAAAGAGCCACAGCACCATCCATGAGCTGAGGATGCAGTGGAATAAAAGGGGAATGAGAAGTGTTCATTAAAGACCCACAATTTCCTTTTCTGACTCCTCCCCAACATTTGCGTAGGCATGGAGGTGGACGGGTCCCCCAGAAACAGTGAGCTAAAGTATGCTCCCCTTCCTTTCAGGGGGTCTCAGGCAATACTGGATCACACCACATGGTTGGAAAAAATATAACTAATGTATCCAGATGTCAGGTTTAAAAAATGTGTCAGATTCCCAGGAGCGATTATTCTGTCCACTCAATAGACTTGTGCTGTTTTGTAATAACATACAGCCTTATGCACCCTTTATGCCGTCAAAATAAAGCAGAGGGGCATTTATGCAGCAATGCATTCACAGTACCAGGAGTTAGCAGAGGGTCTGTTCCTACCCTGCAAATATCCCACCTCTGGGCTCCCTTCTGGCTCAAGTGCAGCTTCCTCAATCAGTCTATCTCAGACACATCTCTAAATCATCGCAGCCTGCAATGAAATTTATGCTGTTTAGTGTTTTAGGACTTTGAAAATGAAGCCTGTTGGGAAGGAAAAACAGAATTCGATTTCTGTGGCCGTGTGAACAGAACAGGAAATGGATGATACTAAACAGAATTGAGAAGTGATGATTCAGCCATCATCCCCAGTTTAATTCTGATTTTCTAATAATAAGTGTTAAATTCAATCTCTCTACTCATGAGAAGCATCTGCTGTAGGAACTATTTTTAATTGGGGCTAAATTTATCATCTATACCAGAACTGTGTGATTGGGCAGGTCCGTGGTTTTGAGACATCTCTAATGGTCAAAACAGTTACAAGAAGGATGGTTGAAAATTGCTAAGTTTTCCCACAGAAAAATATTTTTGACAAAGATGATATGGACCGAATAACATAGGAATGTGATCATCTGCGCTCTTGATTACTTAACAGTCCCATATAAACAGTGATTCCCAGAACATCCTCCACTTAGCTGGATCCACTTGGCATATCCAAATACCTCAGTGCAGGCAATGACACGGAGCTCTAGGGATTATTTTGCAGGGGATTAGAGTGAACTGAATCAGACAATATTTTCAAATCTTGCAAATGTTTTGCTTTATAAAACAAAAAAAAACCCCAAATTAAGGCTTGGTGGAGGTTGGCAGGGGTTTTTTTTTTAAAAAAAATCTTGAAAACTTTGACAAAACAAAAGAGGTACAATATTTGAGAAAGACCTGGCCAATAAACGTACAAGCTAAAGTGCATGAAATCCAGCAAGGATCCAGCCCCTGTCACTCTTCCATGATGAAACAATTCATAAAAAGCTGGAGAAGGATTTATTTATTTTGATATGTGGGGAATTTGTTCGTTTCTAAGCTTGATGAATGAATCTTTATTTTTTCTCATCACCCTTTTAAGTCCATTGATCTAAGAAAGCAACTTTTGATCACCATATGCACACGTTTTAAAGTGATATATTTAATGGCCACTTCCAGTCTTACCATGGTACCTGATTAAGAGGCAAACTCTACTGCTGGTGGAGTTTTAGCAGGCATCCATAGTTTTCTGAAAATATATGCATCTTATCTCACCTCTGAAATATCCTTTCTTAAGACTCTATAAAACACAATATAATTTGAAATTTACTATAACGCTTGAGTAAACATTACCGCTGAATAAGAAGAAACCCATTCTCTCAGGTGGAGAGGCACTCCAACCAAAGTTTGATTCTGAGCATTGGCTGCTTTCCCAGAGGACCACGGTTTGATGTGTTGAGCCCACATGGCAGTCCACAAATATCTTTTAACTCCAACCCTAGGGAATCTAACCCTCTCTCCTGGTATCGTGCACAAAAGTAGGCAAACACATGTAGGCCAAACACCCCATATACATTAAATAAATAAATAGTATATGAAATAGATTTTAAGAAAGAATTGTCATTTTCCATACTCTACACAACTAGGACAACTGTTAACAGTGACAACTGTGGGGACCTATGCTGGGCCACATGACCAGGCTTAGGAACAGGGCTCTACACTTGACCTTTGAAGTATGAGCTAAGGATAGACTCTGGGATAGCCGGTGTCATTAGTTATTTAACCACTTTTGAGCCTACCAGACTCCCATAGGTAACTCCAAACCATGGTCACTCAGAGCTCTGGTCAGTCTTAGTGGGTCACAAGAGAAAACGAATCTAAAGAGACACATAAATAGGATTTGCTGGCGGAACGGGCAGAGGTGGTAGGAAGGTGGGGGTGGGCAAGATCTATACATACGGTATTTATGTATTCCAAATATATGTATATTTGAAAAAAACGCACTTTTACTTCCGAGGTGCTGGAATTATCACTCTTAAATTTCTAAAGAAAATGGTAGCTCAGAGCTCCTAATATTTTTCTGTAGTTATAATGTAACCAACCTGCAATTCTACCGGGGTTCCCCAAGGTCTCTAGCTGTAGCCCATCAGCCCAGCAGTGCACTGGACCTGAGGCAGAACTGCGTAATTCACCTGTCAGTCACAGAGAAAGCCCCACTTATTGTTTCTCCCAGAATGACAAGTCTGGTTTTATTGTTCCAGGGTCATGCTCCCCTCCTGCACGTAGATCCTGGTTCTGCAATCCAACTCCTGACTCTCTGTATTTTCTCTTTCTCTGACTTCTCATTATGGATCCATAACCCCTGAGAAATACATCAAGGGGAGATGCTGGCAACATTCAAGTGAAGCTTCTAATTCATCTATTTAGATTTTCTTACACGTTCCTTGTATCATTTGGTCCCACGGGCCAGCGTGACATATGTGTGCCTCCTCTGACACAGTCCCTTCTCTGGGTGCACCTAGGGGGCGGTTCACTCATTAGAGAGATCTGTGAACAATGTCAAGGTCTGAAATGAAAGCGGTGGTGTCTGACAGGTCGCGATTTCTAGACCACTTCATTCCGGGCTTATCTGCTCTTGTTTAAAGTAGGTTATGTAACATTTCAAATGGACTCAGAAGATGAAAAGAATGTGTTTTCCATAGCTTACACGTCATGTTTGATGCTGTGCACAAGGTAGCTACTAAGTCTTATCAAGCAGGGAAAATGGTACTCAGTTGTTTTAATAAATGCTAAATACTTAAGGCAGGATCTTCCGAGAGGAAGTCATGATCTTTCCTCCCTCCAGGTTAAAGAAAGGGACTCAGTTCTTTTTCAGAAATATTATAATTAGGACCCCGAACTATACATGCTTTTTCTTTTCTATCTGAAATAGCAGAGCATGGTTTTTTTTCCCACATAACTGTGTTCACGTGTTATGGGAAATGAGGTTATAAGAAGCTGTTGTGCTCAGAAAGGATGAAAGAAGAACTTTACGTCAAGCCTTGGCCTCTTCAGCTGCATCAGAGACGGGAAAGGTTCCAGATACATGGATGGGTTTTGTTCTCTTGTTTTCCTATTTTCTTTCTTTTCTTTATTATTAGTAGTCTTACTTGTTCCATTTTAGACAGCATTTCATGTAGTCCAGGTTAGACCTGATTTCCTACCTCTACTCCAAGAGTCATAGGATGACAACCATCCCAGGGTCAATAGTGCTAACAATGGTTTTCACCTGTAATTCCATACACCAGCACTCCATCAAAGAACTTTAGAGAGCTAGGGTTTATTATAGGACAACAACCATCCCAGGGTCAATAGTGTTAACAGTGGTCTTCACCTGTAATTCCATACACCAGCATCCCATCAAAGAACTTAACTAGCTAGGGTTTATCTACCAGACACAGGTAAACATTCCTCGAAGATGCAGACATGGAGTAGGGTATTGTCACAGGGAAGAAGACACTGAAACCTGGTGCCACTTTCAGATCCACTTGAAAAAAAAAAGACACAAAGTAAAAGAAGACCCCTCCTCAAAGGCAAGTTTTACTCCTAATAATAGATTACATGCATTATATAATTCTGTTCCTGTAAAATTCCAAGTTGGAGGTAAAAATGTCTCATCTACAGCAGAAATTGCTCCAGGTAGGAAGTTAATGGTCATGAATTCTAAAGCCCTCTCATTGATGCTGGGATAACCAATTCCTGAAATGATGACGGTTTCAAACAATTTGCCCAGGAGAGGATGTGACATATTGTTGAGAGGAGAAAAGGAGTACTTTAGTAAAGATTGCAACACAAGGCTGGGAAAGCATTTTTCGTGTTAAAATAGGCAGAGAAAGCAAACGAAAAGCAAGTAAGATGTGCTCATGATCAGTTTAGGGGCCACGTTCTGATGCTAAATAATAAACAGATACCAAGTCAAGATTATTCCTGAATATTCTTCACGATGTGTCCTAACAGTTTTTACTATTTATGCTTATTCATTGACTGTTACATATACATATACAGAATCAACCCTAGCCATTTTAGCCCTGTGCCCTTTCTCATCCTCCCTTTTTATTCCACTGAGAGTCTTCTTCCCACCAGTTCCCTAGTTTCTTATTTCTTTGTGTATGTGTGAGTTTGTGTGTGCAGGTGTGTGTTTATAGGTGCATGTGTATTTGAGTGTGTATGTGGTATGTGTGTGCATGTGTATGTGCATGTCTGCATGTCTGTCCCTCACTGAGTTTAGTTGGGATTGCTTGTAGGAATTTTAAGATTGCTTCAAGATTATCCCTAAGAGTTCTATTGGTATTTTTTTATGCATTCTAGTAATTTGCTCATATCCCTAGCACCAAGGGATGGGCAGACACAGGTGGATTCCCCAGTTTGTCACCACCTCATACAGCCAATCTCTGAGTTCTGTGTTCAATGAGAAACCCTGTCTCAAAATAAAATGATCAGAGTAATAGAGAAAGACACCCGATGTCATCTTCTGTCCTTCAAACACACACAGACACATAAACACCACACACATACACATACCACACAAACACATACATATAACCTCACACACAACCCAAACACACAGACACACCATACATATACACATCACACACATATGTCCCCACACAGCACGAAGACACACACACACCACATACATCCACACATACACACACAAACACACATCAACACCACATACACACACATTACACATCACATACATCACACACCACATACATATCAACCAGACACATAAACACACACCACATACACACATATCAATACAGCCACACTACACACATACACACACCACACATATAAACACACACCAACCATAGACAAGCATATCATATACACACATGCACACACACCATATATGCACATGCACACACACCATATACATACATGCACACACAGACATACACACACCATACACAGAAATACACACCACATACTTATACATATATATATCACATACCCCACACAGGACATACACATACACCATACACACACACACACACACACACACACACACACTCCACACCACATACACACATATCACACACATGCGCATACACACACACAAACACAACCAAAACCAAGACAAATGGTCTGCCTAGTACTAAGATCCTACTGCCCAAGCTCTGGGTGGTCATGTGCTGTTTCACAATTGGAGATGTTGAGGGAGCGTGCTGTGCGGCTGCAGGAGGCTGTCAGACAAGCGAGTTTTCTCTGACTTCTCCGTCTCCTTGCTGGTGAGTCCCCTGTCTCTGTCACTGAAACACTGATGCTCCATCCTTCAAGCTAAGGGCATATAGGGTGCCATTGGAAGGACACTGGTAATGGCTTGTGGTCTTGTGTGACCTAGGAGGTGGACCTGACCTCTATAAGAATATGAAGAAGTGTTTGTGTTTGTGGAGAACTTGATCAAAGGGTTAGACACACACAGAAGCATACACACACATGCACATGCGCACATGCACACACATAGGCATACATACACATATACATACACGTTAAAGCTACTAAAACACTTGAAAGTTTTCTTGGGCAACTAGGAAGTCAGACTCGAAATGTCTCAGAAGGAAGTCTAGAGCAGACCTTGTGCGATGTTTAGGTGCTCGCAGTCTGGGTTAAATGTTAACAATCTGGATTTCTGTCAGCTGTGCTCATGGGTCTGACTTAGAATTATAAAGGTGGGAGGGGACAGGAGACACGGGGATCTCATGGCCGTTCTGCGAATGAGCTAAGAAGACATCTGGCTCCTGCCTGAGTTTTCTGTATGTTAAATTAAGGAGTTTGGGATGTATAAGGAAGTTTAAGACACCAGGCTGTAGGACTTCCACTGCCATAATGTTTTCACTGGCAGCAAATTTAAAATAGATTCAGTCAACCAATCATCAACAGAGATGCTGGGACTTGCTCCTCTGGGGCCCTTGGGTAGAAAACTCACACGTTTTCTTTTATAGGGAGGTCATTTCTCAGATTCCAGATTTCGGAAGAGGCTTGAGCTCGGTTTCAAAGGAGCACAAGATTCAAACTGCATACAGGTATTTAAGGAAGGGCATGGGCTTTTTATTGTCTTTTTAATCTCAGCTTTGTTTTTAGAGATTTTTAGTTGTCACACTGACTACAGGATGCGGTTTAATAATGTGCAATATTAAACTGACACGGAATCAAGGGCTTGGTACTCATTAGGCATTAGGGGTGACCACTCCTGCACATGCTCTGTTGGGCACTGTGATGATGTCATGGAGGGCCTCCATGGCTGACTCTCCTCCATCCTTCAGTTTCTCACGTGGTGCAGGCATCACATGGTAGTTTGCAATTAGCATGTCTCCATGACGAACAGGATACTAGAAAGGAAGAAACATTATACCAACAAACTTGCTGTACCACGTGCCCGTGTATGCGCACACTCACACACGCATGCCCACTCATGCACACTCACACGCATACCCATACCCATACACTCACACACTCACACACACACATGCCTGCCTCCAACACTGTACCATTACGATGAGATGGCCTTAAGAAACTCATTTCCCAAGGATGGACGTGGCATGGCACCAATGAGTAGCAGGCTGGCATCCAGCCATCTCAGGCACACAGGACAGCTTGGAGAGAGGGAAAGGAACATCAATGGCTACTGGAGAGACAGCCCAACAATGAAAAGTCCTTGCTGTCCTTCCAGGCCACCCAAATTCATTCCTTAGCACCAATGTCAGGCTGGGGGGCTTGTAAGCATCTGTAACTCCAGTTGCAGGGACACCTCTACTCCCAGACAAATGTACCCCCATGAAGACACGCACACACCTACACATAATTAGAAGCTTTTAACACATGCAGGAAACTCTACAAACACGGAGACTACCTGAGGGGAGCAGCCGTGGTGGAAGTCATGAGGTCGCGAATGATGAGTGGCTAAAATGTAGACACATCAGGAGCTCAGAAACAGATGCCCAAGCCTCTCTTTGTCGATTGAGAGCAGGCAGCCTGTGACATGGCCTGGTTTTGATGTTTAAAACTGCAGCACTCCTCAGATGATTCGTGTGTTCAGTTCACAACCCCACAGCTAAACGAGCATGGCCCCAACTTATAGGGGCAGAGATCTTCTCTTTGACACTTAAACAGCTTTTCCCGGCAGTGACGGTGAAAAACTAGTGAGCGCCTGTTCCCATGAAGCACCAGGCTGAACATGTCAAAAGTGTCTCATTGTGCCGCCCCATCTCAACCTCTGAGGATCCGTTCGTACCAGCGCTTTCATCTAATGGGAAAAATGTGTTGTTGGGGTACTTTAAAAAAAATTGCTCTATTGAAAAAAAAAATAATCATCCTGGTTTGTCTCCGCGATGCCTGGCTCCAGAACAGGCAGCGACTGTCACCCATTGCTATATTGATTTGTTCCCGCTGTGAACTAGCAGCACCGGCCTCTGGGGGCCGTGAGCAGTTTCTCTCCTCAATCCTCTGTGCTTCCTTCACAGAGGACTGTGGTTGTAAATTGCTCTGTTCAGTCACCGCAGCAAGCCACAATTGCTGGGCTAGTTCCTTACAACATTCGATGTGACATGCACGTCACTGTCACCCAGAGCTGAGGCTGTTTTACCCCAGAAGAAACTTGTTCATTTGGTGGTTGCTTCCAGAAGGTTTGCAGGCAGAGACCATGGAGCGGTGGTGGGACACCGAGTCTTCGTGCCTTCCGGAGTCCTGACTCAGAAGGTGGAGTTTCTTCTTCTCCTTTCAGTTTTCTGGGATGCAAACCAGACTCTCAGTGTGCTGAGCCATTTCTGGTATTTGGGGCTCTAGGAGGCTACCTTGCTGTTGCCATGAGGCCTACGTAAGCAGCCCCGATGCCTAACTAAACACACACATGCACACACACATGTGTGCATGCACACAACACCACACACATACATGTGTGTGCACACAGACACACACATCTCTATATATGCACACATAACTTTCGCCTCTCCTCCTTCTGAACACGTTTTCTGCACTGAAGTTCTGCCTTCGAATTGCAACTTGAAAAAGAATATTTACAGCACTGTAAGATCAAGAAAATGCAGATTTTCCCACCACAGAGTGCAACTGCTGTGCTTCTGTGGGAACCCTTCCAGTGCCATCACCAGAAGACCCTTGCGTGAGGAACTCATCTCCAAGGGGGACAATGGTGCTTGGGTTTTGGGAGGCAGCAGAAATGTCTCTTCCTATGGTTAAAAAAAAATCCTGACATAAAGCAGATACCTCAGCTCTCAGAGTGAAAAAAAATATTACTTTTCACATCAGGAAGATATACTGAGAATCTCCCACGGAATCTGCTTGATAAAAACTACATTACAGTGTTAAAAGCTTAACCTGGACTTGGCAAATATGTAAATGTTAGTCCTGCCATAGGTGGGCATAGGGAGGACAGTGCAATGAAAGAATAATGTGGTTTTTATCTTCTGCCAAATTGAAAAGCAGCCTTTAACTTCTGAATGAAACACACTTACTCTTACTCTGAGTACAAGATGAATATATTTAGCCAAAGTTTTCTGAATGAATAAAATTTGAAAGTGAGAGCGATTAAGCACTTAATTATAATTCCATGTCTTGCATAATAATTAAAATAATTAAAATAGTAACACCACTATTAAATCTCAGTCTTCGGTTTGTGACACATTTCTACACTTAAGCTTTGTCCCTGCCTGAAAACCTGTCTGTGTGTTACAATCAAGGAGTAAACAAAGAGCAAAATGGTTCAAGGAAATTCACCATTCCTCGTAAGTAATCATTGCAACCTCTTGCATCAAATATGTTAAAACAAAAGTAACATGAGAGAGCAGTGAATTCTGATTAATGTGTGCGAGGTTGTTTAAGAGGTAATGATGTAAAATGTTCTTCATTTCCTTCTTTTATGAGACGCTCTTCACACACTGAACCATGCTTCTCCGGAGGGGGCTTTTCTTCCATGCAGGTGACACGTTGAGAAACATTAAGAGCATAAACACGGGGCTGGAGCGATGGCTCAAGGGTTAAGAGCTCACTGCTCTTGCAGAGGACCTGGGTTGATTCCCAGCATCCGGATCAGATGGCTCCCAACCATTTGGAACTCCAGCTCCAGGGGATCTGATGCCCTCTTCTGGGCATCTGCACCCATGTAGGGTAACCGAGCAAAGGCTCAGCCAAGTAAAGTAAATACACATAAAGTAAAAAGTATCCTAAAGACTGCCATGCATGTCTTTTCTCCAACTTTTTCTTCGACTTTCAACTTTTAATGAGAATTTTGCTATAGGGAAATACTGAATATCCTATTCATAGAGCATTATGTACTCCAGATTACTGGACTAATCTCTTGTTTTAATTATATTCATCAAAAACTTCTCTCAGGGAAAATTATTTCAAACACTGACGTATATATTCAGCATCTCCACAGTGTTACTTTAATATTAAATGATGGGTAATCTGATCTAGATTTTTCCCTCTCTTTCTTTTCTTTTCTTCTTTCTCCCCTTTTCAGTCTTTGAACTTATTTCTAAATGCATCCTCATAATTCATAATCTCATTCTTTCTCTCTCTCTCTCACACACACACACTCTTTCTCTGTCCTCTCTCTCTCCCATCTCCCTCTTCCTGCTCTGCAGTTAATGATTTTACCAACTCTCTCTCTCTCCTTCCCTCCAGCCATCTCTCTCTTTCTCTCTCTCTCTTCATGCTGCATTTGCTACCAGTTCTCAATCCTCTCCCCTGGGATGACCACCTGAAAATAAGTTTAAGAGAGGACTAAGTTTAGCAGACAGATTTACCTAAACTGTTTCTTGGAGGAGCCTGAGTGAACACCGAGGAGCTGAACCCAGGTCCCTGAGTCTTCAGCTTTCCTCTTGCACCCTCCAGGACCCAGGGTCCACCTTGTTCTTATGTTGCCCCATCTTTCCTACATAAGCAGAAAGCGAGGGAGAAGAATTATAATTTAATTTAAATTAGTAACATGATCACTCAACAGATATAAAATAGGCTAATGTCATTCTATCCAAAAGTACTTACACTAGCTTTGTACTTAACTGAAACTTGAAGTCTTCAGGAAAATTAGTAAATTCAGAAACTTTCTAGAAACACAAAAATATCCTAAAATTGATAAAGGAAGAGGGGAACATGAAATAATTTTTTGAATAATTTTAATGAAACTGAACAATTCCGAATATCAATGAAATCTTTTACTATGGTAATGATAGACTATCTTATTGTCCTCCCATAGACTAGGTGATATAAAAGGTATTAATAATTAGGATACAATGAAGTTATCTGCACGTGTTCATGCTGTTCCCCTTTACTAAAAGGCTCTACTGTAGCCCTGGAGTTTCAAAACTTAACTATCCCTTAAAAAATTGCTAGGATAATGAATTGAAATGGTCTGACAAAATAGTTGTGTATGGTAACCTTCCATCAAGAGAGATCACCGCTAACAGTAATTTCAGGAATTAGAAAGATGCAGAATTTAGTAATCCGTTCAATTTGCAAAATGCCTGGCATATTGCTTAGGAAAACAACCCTCCTTTCTCCATTAATTTTGCAGCAGAAACTGAATTAGACAATTCAATTTGTAAAGACAAATGCGCATTTTTTAAAAAGAGGCTCAATTTCCCCCACTGAGTGTGAGTAAGGTGGTTGTTTTTCTGTCCCCGTTCTCAAGGGACAGTTAACAGGTAGAGCTCTCTTCTCTTTGAAATGTAAGTCTCTTTAAAGGGTAGATAGGCTTTTCCCAGCCTCATTTCTAACCAGGAATGTCTTGCCCAAGGCCTTGGAAGCTGTTTCTTTGAAATATGAATGTGGAGGATATAGCGCTCTGAGTCTCAAGTCTGAATGGGAGCATACATCTATGTTTTACAGACACTTTGACTGCCGGCTACAAAATGACCTGTTCTCATGAAGAACTGCCATGTTTGCTGCTGCCCCACATAAAACTAATTATCTAATACGTGTAACCATCCTAACCAACCAGGTGAGAGAAAGACGCACTTTGCAACGAGGAGAGTCACATTCTCGTCCTTGGAAAGTAGTTCCCGTTGATTCTGCAGACGTATTCAGGGCTGGAGAGGCAGCTCAGTCGGTGAAACGCTCACCGTGCAAACAGGAGGAGCTGAGTTTCACCCTCAGAACTCACATTTAAAAAAAGCCAAGCATGATGTTCCCTGATTGTAATCCTCATGCTGGGGATGCAAAGATGGGTCCATCACTGGGGTTTGCCAGCCAGCCAGCCAGCCAGCCAGACACAGCCAGACTGCATAGTTTCAGATAAAGTGAAAAGACCCTCTCTCAAGTAAACATGGCAAAATTAGGTTGACCTCTGACCTCCATGTGAATGTGAGCATGTACACACGCGCGCGCACACACACACACACACACACACACACACACACACACACACACACACACACCCAAGCAATCATAACATAGTGGCATTTTACTACCCATGGGATGAGGTTTCTTTCCAGAACCAGGTTCCTTGCCAGGGGCATGCCACTCTATGTCAATCCATATTCAATACTAGAAGCATTCTCTGTGTCTCCTAAATTGGAGAGGTAGAGCTTGCTTTCCTTGTATATCCACGACAGTTGCCAGGTGAACCAATTTCTGTCTACCAACACTTTATTCTCTTTCGCTGAGATTTTAATGCTCATTTCGAGTGTTATTTTTGCCATATACGACTCGTAGATCTTCCCTGGCACTCACCACAAAAGCAAGGGTTAAGACTGGGCTTCAAATTGCTTGTATATGAATTTGTAATAAGTTAATATTTCTGTCATTTTGAGCTTCATGTCATGAACATGGTGCTTTTATATTTACTCTAGTCTCTCATTTGTTCTCAATTTCGTTGTTGTTTTTTTGGTAAACATTGGACATTTGTCAAATACATGCCTACGCATTTTATGAGAAATTGCTATCATTATAAAATTAAACTTGCCTGCCATTTTCCTCTCATTATGTGAAGTCACTAATTTCCATATGGAAGTAGGTTTACTTATTTATATGTGAATTACATGGCCAGTGTTCTCGGAGTCTTTTCCAGTCAGATCTTCACTCAATTACTTCAAGTTTTCCTGGGATGATGCCACTTCATTCCAACACCATGCCCAGTGAATTAGGTCTTACCTTTTTATTTCTTATCCTTTTTAATTTTTTAAAATTTTCATATAAAGTATTTTGAGTATAGTCTTTCCCTTTCCCCAGTTCCTCATAGATTTCTCCCTTCCTATGCACCTCATTTCATAGTCTTTCTCTTTCTCTTAAAAAATACCAACCCCCCCAAAAAAAGCACACAAAAATTTAAAAATAAACAAAAAGGGTGTGTGTGCAAAATATGGAGTCTGTTTTGAGTTTGCCAACTGTATCCAACCATGGGGCCTGCCCTGGGGTATGGTTGATATAACCAGTGAAAAATCAATTTTTCCTATCCCAGCAGCTGTCGATTGCAAGTAATTATTTTAAAAATTTTATTCACATATTTTTTATTCCATTTCTTTGCATTTATAGAACTGCCAGGTGCAGTGCTTTATTTGAATGTGTCTGGGAATTTGGGAATTGAAGCTTGGCTGTAGACACTCTCTAGCAGCGCCTGTTGAGACACACAGGCATGGTGCCTACTTGGCAACACCACGAGGCAGCCACTAGGGGCAGTATTCAGCTTCAGAAGTGTAGCATATGGAGACAGGCTGTGACCAGTCAGCACAGACAGCACAGAAGACCACCATGTAAGGACGTCACATCCAGATAACCAGCATATCCTGCTTACTTTCAACAACCAAATGATTGCCTTAAAATTTAACTCTAAGGTTTTGCTACCAGTTGTTGGTAAAAATCATAGTTTTATGTACATAGGGTTTTTTTTTATCTATTACTTGTAAATCAGTTCTCAGGAGTAGATTTAATAAATATCCATGCCATGGCAATATGCTTTCTGTGTCCTGGAGCAGAGAGCATTGTTAGAACACTTGTCTAGCGAGTACAAATTCTTGGATTCCATCTTTAGCACTGCAAAATGTAAGTAATTAACTAGTAATTTAATTAAAAGATTTAAATGGTCTGGGTCTACATGATGATGTCCCAAAAACAATTGTTTTATGACTTCAGCCACACCAAATAAAAATCCAAGTGATAACTTCTGGTTTTTCATTTAAAAGCCAAGAAATTGGCAGTCAAGGAACACTGGCAGGCTCTAAGACAAAGATTTACTAAATACAGCGACTTTGTGTGCTTTTGTAAATAGTATTATAAAATTTTTAAAACATGTCACAGATATTAAGCAAAGAGGCACAATTTTAGTACAAACTTGCATAGAGGGACTGCATGAAGGGAATTTTTCTAGGAGTGTGCGCCCAATTTTTGCAAATGAAAGTTGCCTTACTTTCTACTCTACAAGGACCACAATTAGTACATTGGCAGAATACAAAGATGATGGCATATAGGTTGGAATTTATAGACACATAGGAGCATCTATGTGGTGGTATGAATGAGAATGGCCCCCACAGGGGTTTAATACTCGGTCCTTAGTTAGTGGAACTGTTTGGGAAGGATTTGGGGGTGTGGCCTATTTGGAGGAAGTGTATTACTGGCGGAGGGCTTTGAGGTTTCTCTTTCTCTGCCTCTTGCTTTTAGATCAAGACTTAAGCTCTCAGCTACTATTGTTCCAGCGTCATACACTCTTGCCTGCCTACTGCCATGCTCCCGGACGTGATGGTCATGAACTCACGTTCTGGAAATGTAAGCCCCAATAAACTCTCCTATAAGTTGCCTTTGTCATGGTGTCCCTTCACAGCAGTAGAAAAGTATCTAAGAAAAAAAAATCCAGCAATAGGAAGACAAATAAGGACCAGACGCAATGACTTTTGAGAAACCACAACTCTGCCTGGGAACAGTAGAACAAACTGTGCTACCTAAACCGAAACAGATTTAGGATTAGTAGTGGGTGAAAGCTGGCAAGCTGCCCCTACAGGCTCCTGCTAGCAACAAAGCTGATCTCATTATCTTCAAGTAAAATCCTTGAAACTTTCCAAGGCAGAAAATATAAATAAATAAAAATACTTGTGACATTTCACCTAAAACAGTTGCCATGGCTCTAATAGTCACTTTGCTCGGAGCACGTGGAGAATTTAGTTGCATAACTTTCCATGTGGCACTATCATTTGTCTTTCCTTTCACTATAAATAGAGAGGTTAGATAGCCTAGTTATCATTTTTTTTTACTTTCCCTTAAAATTTACTCATGGGAAAAACAGCTAAATTATGTGTTTCAATTTGCCGGGCTTCTACAGCATTCCTCGTAGCATTGACACATTCTTGTTGGGCAGGGACATTGCAGAGTGTGTTGGGCTTCAGTGTTTGATGCCCAAGGCCACATGAAGACATGCTCTTTCACAGACTTCCCTGTCTGTGGGCTGGGCTCCCAAACACAGGCGCCCCTGGCTCAGCATGCATCCAAATTGACACAGAGAATAAGGAATATTTCCTCCCGCCGTGACATTTCCTCTTCCGCCCAGTTTCCTACAGTGCACTAATTAATCGGTTAACTTCTCTGGAAACACCTTACTCTCATTTTGACAACCAATCTACAAATGCAGCATTGCTTTCTTGGGGCTGGGCTGTGTGATCCTGAGCATCCTCATCCCTACGGCAGCAACCTCTGCGACAGATGCTTCGCCGATGCCCGCGTGGCAGTACCAGCTGCAAATTCTTAGCATGTTCTCCTGTTGCTTGAGACACAGATATAAACCTTACAAGACTGTTAAAGAAGTAACTCAGTCTTACCTGCGTCTCTCGGCAAAATGTCTGTCATCTGCATCTGTAGGCCCAAGTTTCCCAGACAAGATGAAACGGAGCTTCAAGCTCCGGCGCACCTTAATTCCAACGCACCTCAATTCCAACGCTTCCACTCAGGCACTGCATTTTCAAAGTTGGCGGACTACTTAAGCATACTCCCTTCTCTAGCACCATTTGTGTCTTCCTGACAGAGACAGATTGTACAGCCTTCAAGAACGTAGGCTCTTTGACTAATTCCTGTGGAATGCCCTGGGATCCGTGAGTGGTTCTAACGTCTCCACTCACCTTGTCTTCCCAGCTTCCTCTCTCAAATATCACCAAGACACTAACTAGTAGACCATCCTATAATTCAAACGTAGTTCCCTGCCTATATCTTTATTCTAGCACATTGAGCAATGCATGATCCAGATAAATGAGTGTTTCAAATTACAGTGATACTGTACCTACTGTACTCTCTCTCTCTGTCTCTCTGTCTCTCTCTCTCTCTCTCTCTCTCTCTCTCTCCCTCCCTCCCTCCCTCTCTAGATGTGGGTACGTGAGCATGTGTATGTGTAGGTGTGTTTGTTCCAATGTATATGATATGAGTGTACATATACTTATGTTTACACACACATTGATGCCAGAAACCAATCTCAGGTGCTGTTCCTAGGGAGTTGCCACCTTATTTTTCGAGACAGAATCTTTCAATGGGTCCTGGGAAGCAAAAATTAGGTGTAGCTGGCTGTCGAGCAAGCTTGAGTATCCCTCTGCTTCCCAGTGCTAACCCGAATGGCTAACTAGAAAACTACCCCTGGCTTTTGACGTCAGTGCTGGGACGTGAAATCGGGTGTTCATGCTTACACAAGAAGTCTTTTACCAGCGGAGCCATCTCCCACCTCTTTCGGTTCTTCAGAGATCTGAGTGGCAGGCAGCTTCCACAATGGTCCCAGTTAGCCCTGCTGCCAAGGTGGTCCCTGGGGATCTCTGCTGCCACACACTCATGACCTTGTGTAATCTCGTCCACCTGGGACACACGGGGTTTACTCACTTACTGATTTCTAGTGAGATGAAAATGACAGGAGTTACGTTGCTTCCAAAATTAAGTTATAAAGGAGGTGAAGGCTTATGAGTCCTGACATGAATACTTTCTACCCACTTTCCCTCTCTCCCTCCCTCTCCCCTTCCCTTGGTTCTTCTTGACTTACAGAAAGAAACTACGCTATAATCAAAGTTCATTTGAGTTGCCAAGTTCGCGGATGGTTTGACTGCACTAGTGGCTAACGCATACTATTTCCAACACGCATGTGTGAGGCCACGGTGATGAGGATGCATGGGCACTAGAATGGAAAGAACCGCCTCTCTTCACAAGGCTTTGCTCCCAAACTTGCTGGGCAGGCATTGAAATTTACCTTTTATTTTCTCCAATGGAGAAACGAGGTAGGAAAAGAAGGGCTACGGATTTAACCGTGCTTATAAACAATAGCTTTATTCAAATCAGGCAAGCACCGGGATTGACTTCATAGGCAGGCTTGGTAAGCTCCGTGGACTGGGGTAGATCTGCTGTACAGCACGCATACTGAGATGGCTTAGTTCCTTCTTAGGAACTTACAATGCTTTCTAATTTTGGTTTGTAGACTTCAATTCCTTTAAAGGGACTTTTTAGATTATAAACCAATCTGCTTGAAACAAAGGCACACAATTTCCATTTTTTTTCTAGAATTCTGAAGGTATTTTCAAGTGGGAATACTGTAACAAGCCATCAGGTATTTGCTTATCGCATGTGACGACAAAGGAAAATCAGGCAGCCCTCTGCATAAGGGTCAGGACTCGGGTCATGTCACTGCGAAGCCAGTTCTGGAGTGTGTGGACAGAAGGGCCATCAGTGGGGATGGCAAAGGGATGGAGCTGGAGGGAACATCTCAGAGGAGGCAACAAAAGGTCACAGAGGTTAGAGTTCAGGGAGCAGTGATGTGAAGTGTCTTCTGGACATGTCAGATGATTGAGCTCATAAACTCACCATAGCCCTGGTTACTTACAGAAGATGGGACCTGTCACCATCTCATCACCCACAAGGGAGAGCTCACTGAGGAACTATGGGCAGTTAAAGGGGCTCTGGAGAAGGGTGAGTCACTCTCTCCAGTGAAGCAGCAGCCACTGATAAGTTGTCCACATTCCAGTAAAGGATGGCTCCTCCCACTCCCACTCATGATGTTAACTGAAAAAGGCTTTGGGCAGGGTCCGGGGAAGATGAGATAGGGTAACAAGGGGTAAAAAGTCAGTGTATATGTGTATGAAATTACAAAAACAAATTGAAATCAAAGTACCTTATGCATGGGGTAAAACATGATCAAATGTATTAGGTAAATGGCCTAATGAAACTCATAGCATATAATTATATATGATAAATGTTTTCAAAATCATTAAGATGATGGAGTGGAGCTGAATAATAGTGGGTGGGCTTTTATAAGGGATAGTGTGTTAGCATCACTCAGGAGTGTCCGGCAGAGGGTGGAGGACCCAGGCAAGGTGCCAGGACAGAGGCAGAAAGAAGTGCTCGTCCTTGGGCTTGATGTCTGCTTTCTGTTTTCACTGTCTCCCCTCATATCACGTGATTAAATGGCTTGACGACTTCAATTTATTAGCTTAGACCTTCTCAGTTGTTTCCTTGAGAATAACAATCACATCTCTGCAATATTCCATTAAGGAAAGGGAGGCAATATTTTCTTAAGTATTCAGGAAATGATCAATCCCGTCGGCAGATAGAACAACCCAATTACGGAAGCATTTCTCTGAAAGTGGAAGCCTTAACTTGTGCAAGCGCAGTTGCTTTTCAGTTTATGAATCTCTAGAGGAATGAGACCCCGTTTGCCATCGAGGGCTGGGATACCAATTTACTTACACATTAACATGTCTGTTTCTCGGGAGAACTGGATTCAATTATACTTGAAAAACAGTTATACGTACAAGAAGTAGAGAAATGGAGGTGCCTCTGAGTTTACATTCTGGAAAGGCATTCACTCTTCCTTTAGATTCTATTCCCAGTCGATACTAGGACCTACAGTTAAGCAGAGTTCAACTTCAGCGCTCCCAAATGAAATTAAAAGATGAATGTTAAATGAAATTTCATTGATATTTGGCAGTGCTTTGAATTTCTTGTGCATGTTTATAATCAGAAAGGGCCATTTTCAATTGTAAAACAGTAAGTGAATACAATCATTATGCTGTCTTACGTGCATATTTAATTTGTTTAGATGGTTTCTTAAATACGTATTTTTCAAATACACTCATTTACATATATATTTTATTTTGGTAACTTAACCTATAAAAGGCACATGTCTTTATGTCCTAAGGAAAATAAGCTAATGAAGTAGTAATTATGCTACTTATAGAAGGTAAAAACAATAATACTACATATTTTAGTTTTTGACACAAAGTCAGATACTTGTGTCTGGCAAAAGTGAATTCTGTTGAACCTTGTGCATCTTGGACTCTGTTCCTAGAGAAATGACAGCTGTCAAATGAGATCATGATGACTGTCATGCAGAGATGACAGTGTCTCCTTGGAGTTTCTAATAGTATCTGCTCAATACATCAATGGTAGGCTGTTTTCTCCATGCTCACAGTCCTGAGTTTTGTCCTTACTGCATAATCTGAGAGCAGCAGGCAGAGAGAAACCCACCCAATGCCTCCTTTCCTTCAGCACCTGGACAAAAATACATCTTACAAGACAAACGGACTTTGGGAAGCTGTTTAAATATGAGACCTTGATAAGGAACAATTGTCTTGGCAAGTGTAATGTAAGTGCAGGAGGCAGGAGGATTAATCAAGGAGATGGTCACTTGTGCTGAGGTCAGAGAGATGCTATTGATACTGTGGGGATCACCCGGTGGAATACTTGGTAGCTGTGGAATCCAATAACTTCCTGTAACATCTGGGATAAAAAAAATTCTGCCTGTTAGCGTGCTGTAGCTTATGTGGGACTTTTGACCTCTAGAACTGTATAATAATAAAGCCGCAATGAGAATTCACATCTTGGGTGATTTGTTACAGCGGCCACAGGGAGACTAATACAGGATGCAACCCTGACACTGAGGGTTTATTCACTCACAGGACATGACTACATGGATCTCTGCCTTGGGAAGGTGGAATATGCTGAGGCATGCTTTCTCATGTATTTAATGATGGGAACAGAATTTAGAATTAGTAACAGAGTTACTAGAGTCAATGAGGAAAGGCACACCATGGAAGATGAGGAGACAGTAACTAGAAGCCCTAGACACTAAATCTCTAAGAGAACGTTGCAGTGAGAGGTGCCATGGATCAGAAGCAGCAGGGAGCTGCAAGCTTCTCTCCCACTGCCCTGCAGTCCAAGTTGGGAGCCTCTGGCAGTGTTGTGTAGGGTTTCCCACTTCTCTGGTGGAGCAAATTCGTGCTCCATAGCAGGTGTCTTTCACTGCCAGAAGCCCTTACTTCAATGTGATCAACCCGACCTCTCAACCCAATGTGATCAACCCAATGTGATCAACCTGACCTCTCAACCTAATGTTATCAACCCGACCTCTCAACCCAATGTGATCAACCCAATGTGATCAACCCGACCTCTCAATCCAATGTGATCAACCCAATGTGATCAACCCGACCTCTCAACCCAATGTGATCAACCTGACCTTGGGTCTTTGAAAACATTTTCTCCCGTACTTCCTCAGATGGTAAGGAAGAGAATCACAAGAGAGAGAGGGAGAGAGCACAAATGACTTCTGCATCAGGCTCTGCAGTGCACTGCAGCGCTGCTGTTTCTGACTGAGAATGTACAATACTCTCATACTAAATCTTCTCAGAAAAATAAATCTTGGAACCCTAATTACATGGAACTTTAAAATTACTCTGGATTGGCAGCAAATTATTATTATGCTTAGATAAGACACATGCATAATCCTGCATCTCTGCCAACGTTTTAGAGAAATTTTATGTGCTGAATATAAATTATTCCCCTGCAAGATGTTTTATGGCAAAGCAGGGCTGTCCTGTGTGTTTAGGATGGTCTCTTCACGTCTCCTGCCTGGTCTGCAACTTCTTTCTGTCTTTCGCATCATTCAGGCCACCCTCCTTTAGGATCAATGCCACAGAGAACTGTCTTACCTCACTGTTCACACCAGGGGAAGCTCATTACCAATGATGCTGCCTTCTGTCTTTGCTTAACCTGATGAGTTCTGTGCGTCTGCACCAGAGGTTGCTACTTTCTCTCTTGTAATTAAGAGATACTTTATGGGAAGGCACTTGGAGACCATCAAGACATCTTGTTCTTTACACAGCTAGCTACGCAGCTTGGCATCCATGAGTGCTAATTGTTTGAGATACTTGTCCCTGGGATGCTGCTATCTCTATCCTTCCCCTCCTTGTTAAATGTAGTTCTGTGAATGACAAATGCCACTGATACCTCTTTTGGTCATTAGAGGTGATGGGAATGGAGATGGGTATATTGACATTTTTATTTTCAATATAAGATCCAGATATGCACCTCCTACTGCGGGTGTGAGTAACCGGTACATTATGTGGGAACAGCAGAAGAACTCAGAAGAGGACAGTGAGAACAGAAAGGAGAAGATAAAGAAGAAAGAAATAGCACCCACTGGGAAAGAGAGTGGATGATGACTTCCTGCCTGGGAACACTGGGTAATTTTAAAAAAAAAGCTCACTAGATACACCAACATTTATCATCTACAGCACATATAAATGGAGTTCCATCCATTCTCCTCATCCATTCCCCCTCATTTCTGCCAGTCTGCTGTGATGGTTTCACAATGCAGAAGATACAAAATGATAGTGCAGATGGGATATTATGAATTCTCTACTGTGTACAACTACAGGGGTTCTTAAAGGGTAAAAACACAATTGAAATGCAAACTATTTCTTCACATTTTATGAGACATCCCCCCAGAGGTCCAAGTACCCATCTCTACTCAAACTCAATAGGCCAGAGGCCCGGTAGCTTTTTTCTTTTTATCTGAATTGATTTGCCACAGAGACAATAATAACTAACATGTTATGGATTGCACATCACACTAGTATCATTGCACACATGTATTTTATCCAAACATCTCTGTGTCTGTATGCTATAGCCACATTTCCATCCCTACTATGAAGACAAAAACAATATAGTCCGTTGTATTTTAGGATTTTATAACAGGCCTCCAACCCATCCTGACCATTGTACTATGTTGATTCTCAGAATGTATGTTACTACAGAGCAGCCCCTGTAGATATAAAGTGCTGTAATCAATGGTGTAAGGACCATTACCACATGTGCAGGATATTTCAAATGTCCGAAGAATGCTACAGAGCTTGCCCACAGGGTCTGCTCGCTCATACACTGAAGTTAGCAGTATACTCAGTGATATTCAGTGAGAAACTCAATCTGGCCCTAGGGTAAGTGTATCACTGTTATCTACACTCTGAACATGAGAACAGAGTTTAAGACTGAATGATGTTTTCTCAAAGCATCAAATAAATTTTATTGGGTCAGTCAAGGGAGGGTTGATTTATTACTTAGTCTGAAATGGTTTTCTCATACTAGGCAATAGCCGTGTTATGTGAAGATGTATGATTTCTAAAGACTTAAAAAGTTACAGTGAAGCCCTTGGTGTCCACTATTTCCAGAACTGGAGTTGGATTGTCCTAGTGAGTATGAAACGACACATGTGCACACATACACACACACACACAGGCACACACACATGCAGCCATGTACACACACATGTATGTGTGTCACACACAAATAAACATGTACACACTTACACACAGGCATACACACATATATACATACACATGTGCACACGCACACACATGGAAACTTACATACTGATTTGTGCAGCACCATCAATATCTGTCAGCATTACAGAATAACCCAGGACTCTTCAACCCCCCTCTTTAAAAAGAATCAGCAGTTTTGATGTAACATGTGTGTGTACATGGAATACATCTGCATGTGATTACTAGGCTGACAGACTGCTATTTAATTTATTCATGACCCTGCAAAACTAATTGACGTATCTCATGCTGTTGAATAAAACCTCTATTTTGGGTGTGTAACTGATTCCAATGGGGAGCATGGCAGTACTTCATATTTCTCTAGGGTGTGTATTAGGAATAACTACACCATTTCTAAATTCAGTCCCATGAATCTCAAGGCGACCTCTCTAAAGGGCTTCCTGATTTTCAGAACTTCTCCAGGGAATTCTGACAATTGTCAATAAACTCTCTATCAGAGAGCTATTAAAATGCTCTTTTACAGGCATATCTGCACACTAGGAACAGGAAAGAAATACAGCTGGGTGTTGTGTGCATGTCTGTGTCTTGGCATTTCCCAATACACGATATAGACACAAACAAACCAGCTACTACCATTTCATTTTCCCTCTGAGTTGGGGAGGAGAGTGTGCTTGTAGCTCCCTTGCTCCATTAGGGCCAACCAAACCATCTTTAGCTCGAGAAAGCGGTGTTTTGTTTTGATATTTAATGCGGGGCCATAAAGAGAGAATGAGGATTTGAAGGACCAAGTAAACATAACTTGTGCAGAACAGGAGAGCTATGGACTGGGAAGCGGTGGGAAGGAAGGAGGGGGTAAGCAAGCAGGAGAAAGGAGAGTGGGCATGATACAGGCATGGAGGTGTCACAATGAGACCCAATCAACTCTACACTTAGTATATTTTAAGACTCAGGAGAAACAGAAGAACCTTTGAGAAAAGAACAGTTTTTACCAATAGCGGAGAAGTTTTGAACTCTACCAGTTGAAGCGTTATGCACAGTCACACAGCAGAAGGGAGGGCAAATGTGGATTCTTGCATCCCACTTCTCAGTAATTCACTCAAGTCAGGCAATTCATTCTAAGGTAGAAACCCTCATGTACGTGACTGGGAGCGAAAAATAGCATATAATTTTTTCTCATATCAGAGAGTATGAAGTTAATATAAAATTAAATGGCAAGCATTGGAACAAGTTACTGGAAAGTCTGTCTTCCTAGGGACTCCCACATCCACTACTAATTTGGTCTTTTTTGTTGTTGTTTTGTTTTTGAGAAAGGAAACACTGAGTATCTGTGGATAGGAACAGCAGTTGGACTCTTATCCCCCAAACCCTCTTAGATTCTGGAAACCACCCCGGAAGTGAGAAAATTTTCTCTGTCTTGGTGTAAGGGCCCCTCCACTGGTTTTAAGTGGAGGAGTAAATTTGAGGTAATTTTCTCATATTTCCACCAAGAACTCAAGGAACAGACAAAAACAAACAACAAATACAACACAAAACAAGCTTCTAAAATCGAATGGCATGCACCTCTGAGAGAGAGAATAATTGTGCCCTCCTTAAACACGTGGGTATCTACGAGGCTCTATCCTAGGAGTGTTATGCCAGCTGGATGGCGGTGAGCTTTCTTTTGACCAAACAGGCATTAACTTAAAGCATGTCTGCTAACTACTTTCTTCAGACTGATTTAAGATTCTCCCCTCTGATGTTTCTGACCAGGCCACAGCTTACTTCCTGGAAATACATACTCTGTGATAACAGGTTATTTTGAGTCACTTGGTAATTTAGGTTTAAGTCCTATGTAAGAGAACAAAAGCAGAACAAAGATGAAATGGTTGCTATAAAGATTGCAACAAGCAACTCACCGTGGGCCGCCTTCTGGGACAGAAAACCAGCACCTCAGCATTGTAGAACAAGGATCATGTTAGCCATTACCGCAATTATCTTCACAAACTCTAACTTTGCATTTGAGAAAACCATTCACACAAAAAAACTACAATCATATAACGACATTAGTATTACGTATGAGTGGACACTGTCAGTGTGTTTAAAAACAGAAATGTTGGCCATCCTGACAGTAAACACATGCCAACGAGGCCATCGGCTTTGCGTTTTCTCCTTTCCCTGCAGGATTTCAGTACTTCCTGACGTCTCTCAAACACTCTTGGGTGTGCAGCCCTGCCTTTGCTGCTCATTTTTATTATCTGACAGCAAATACTGTACTTTGAGCAAAACAGAACAAAGTCGTATTTTAAATGTAAAAGCAATCAGGCTTGGTTGGTCAAAGGTTTATCATCCTTGTTCTGTCACGAGAGATTTGCTTATTGAAAAGGAATATTTCCAGACGTACAAGTTTCTTAGAATTTCATCTTTCGAAAGATGGGCTTCTTAAGAAATACAATGAAACTAGAACGTAGATGCCATCTTTACGAAATAAATACCTTGACCAATTTTCAAATCGATTGAGTTTAGTAGAGAAAGAAGAATGGAGATGAGGGCACAGGAGGATGGTAGGAAACCCTGAATACTATTATAGCCTGGGTGCTTTTAGAATTTCAAAGAACACAGAACAGGAAGTGTGTCCCTGGGTTTGGTCAGGTTTCTGGTTGCTATGCCCGGAAAACCAAAACTTACTTTTACTGTTACCAGATTTCCTGTCTTGAATGGCCAAGTAAAAGCTGCCTGGGAGCTTGATTCCCAGAACAAGAATCTTCCAATTATCCCTCTGAATTCTATTGTAGATTTAAAGAAAGATAAAAACAAAACAAAACAAAGTAAACTAGAACTTAATCCCCGAAGCACAATGTGATTCAATTCCACAAGCATGCGTTTAGTTTGAAATATTCTGATGGGTCTATGGTTCAAGCAACCCTTCCTCAGGAGGACTATGGACTTGTTAAAGTAGAATGAAATAACAGACAGAATTCTAGGGCTGGAAGGATGGGAATTGATTAGAATGTGTGTTCGGAGATGCCTGCGGGCTGGTTGGGGGTGTGTTAGGTGATGCCTGCGGGCTGGTTGGGGATGTTAGGTGATGCGCACGGGCTGGTTGGGGGTGTGTTAGGAGATGCCTGTGGGCTGGTTGGGGGTGTGTTAGGAGATGCCCGCAGGCTGATTGGGGGTGTGTTAGGAGATGCCTGTGAGCTGCCCGGTGAAGGAGTCCTTATCAAAGGGGGGCTTAGTGTGTTCAGTGCTTCCCCAGCACACACCCTTTTCTGCTCCAGTGAAGTCCTGTCCTGTGAGGCGGGGTAACTGAGATTCAGAGTGTCCTGTGATTACTCTACAGTCAGGCAGCATGAGTGGAGAACCAGACCAGCCCGACTCATGGCCACCCGGACTCTGAAGCTGTGCTATTTATCACTTCCGCGCAACCTTTCTGGGCAAGCGTTTGTACAGGAAATCAGAATCAGGACTGGCTGACGGCGATGGAAATGACCGACCACCTCCGGTATCTCGTTTCTGCCACTTGTGATTCCAGATTTGGAAGACAGCACCTCCTCGTCAGCACAAGTCCCTAAGCTTCGGCAATGAGCTGCACACTCATAGCAAAAGCCAGGGCGAGCAGACACAGGTTACTGATGCAGTCCCGAACCCCTAATCTTTACTTGGGTATTTGGAAGAAATACATTCTTATAGATAAGCACTGAATTTCAGGTTTTATAGGGAAGTTTTGAGATAAATTATTGTTAATAATGGTTCATGGTTCCTCTCCAGTCACTCACTTAACAAACTGTATATGCTTGACTCCCCAAATCAGCTCATTAGTCTCTTCACCTTTTCACTCCCCATCATGGATGGAACACAGGAACCTAGCATCTATGGCTTACCCATTGGCTGGGGCATAAGGACTAAGTGCTTTGTTTGGTCTTGATCACCATGCCATGCCTTTAAATGCTTTTTTTTCAGTCTGAATTATTCAAATTGTTTTAAGAAAAATAACTGCAAAATAGTCAAAATATTTTAGGTGTCCGTTATGCATTCTTGCCAAATGTCAATTAAAATTCCTAAACAGAGCACCAATCCCTAAAGTAGTTGAAGGGAAAATGGGGCATCCCTGTTTGCTGTTTAGAACACTGATGGACAATGAAGTAGTCATGTGACCATCAACTGTGGGGTTATTCACTTCTCACAGAAGCAACACACTAGTGTTGATAACTTGGGTCAAAAGAAGGAAGAGTCCATAGTGGAAGAGAATGAGATCCATCCTGCTATCCATTGCCGTTGCCAAGGGCTTCGGAAAACTCCAGAGACAACACGGAGGAGGAACGGTTTTGCCAGGCACACTGTGAAGAGTTTACTGGACACATTAAAGAGTTGGAACTATGGTACCATCACCTAGTGCTTGGTAAAAGTCCTGAGTGGTAGCCATCATCAGGTGTTAGACCAGATGGAGGATGACATTTCCAGGCCAAAGAGATCACAAATCAAAATCTCTAACTTTTAAGCCACATCCTGCAGTTTAGTTATTAAATCTTTGCAATGTGTTTGGATAAGGCGGATCTAATTCTCCACTTGTCAATGAGGAAACTGAGGCTTTACAACATGAAATAATTTATCTGAGATCACTCTTTGGATAGGGAAACAGGTAACTTTTTCTATGTGACAAGAATAAGGCTTTTCTCAAAAGTACGAGAACTTAAATAGTTAAATTGTGTCTCAAAGATCTAAAGGGACCTGCATGGTGAAGGGCAGCGTGGAGACCATGGCGTTGCATCTGGGTTCAAATCTTCAAGCATCCAGCTCATTGGCTGCAGCGCGCCAAGGTTGGGAACCGAAAAGGCTCAGGCCATCAGGAGTAAGACTCCATTGGCACAAACTGGAGCTCGTTGCCTAGGTGAGGAGAGAAGGCTTCAAGCATGAATTGGTCTTGTTGTTCCATAGGAGCAAGGTAGCAGTGTCTTCCATAGTTCCATAGTTCGTTCTCTCTCTCT